>JAVTVY010016946.1:0-60403 GCA_036873755.1 Hanleya hanleyi | reverse complement strand
GGGGGGGGGGGTTATTGGGAACGACCCCCTCTCAGCTCCCAACTGTATGGTATTTGCCTATGTTGGCCATCACAGTACCGAGTTCTCTAGTAAGAAAGCATGGGAAACAACCGCCCCCTCTATAACAAATCCTGGCGACGCCCATGGTTAGGCAACCCGAGGAATTATGTAGAATTTTGGGGTGATTAGATTAGCCGTGAATATTCCTGGATGAATAGGCCTCTTCCCTCAATTATGGGAGCAGTAAATCTATAATATCTCACCCATGCATTTGAACTGCAAGTGCAATGCATTAAATACAATCAACCAGTTCAAAAGTTCTTAATTAAATGTGTATATTTTACCAAACCCATTCAATCTTGCTTCCGGTGTCACTTGTGGAGATTAAGGGTTCAAGGTAGGAAACTATTGCAGGGGTAAACAATTAGGGGTTTAACTGAGAGTTACTGTGAAGGTCTGCAGATTATAAAGTTGTTGTGTATGATTGTTGTACTTTGATGGGTCACTGTTAAAGTTAGGTTTGATTTGTCCATGAACTATTTGACTGTGATTTTTATATCAGATTTATGCGTGATCACCAGCTCCCCCTTACAGAAAATTAAGATTGCAGAGAGATTGCAGAGAGATTGCGGAGTTAGCTTGCGGTAGCTTACAATGTTAGCTACCGATAAGATCCCATTTGAAACATTGGGAGCTTGCGCTAGCTCCCGATAAGGCCGGTAGGTTGGCTCCCGCAAGGTAGTGATAGCTCCCCGCAACCTAGTGCAAGCTTGCGCCAGCTCCCGATTGTAGCTCCCTGCGAGCTCGCGCCAGGTCCCCATTCCTGCTCCGTGCGAGCTTGTGCTAGCTCCCAGCGAGCTCGCGATACCTCCCCGCAAGCTCGCGATAGCTCACCGCAACCTTGCGCTAGCTCCCCGCAAGCTGCTACCTTGCCGGGAGCTACCGATAAGCTCCCATTTGAAACATTGCTAGTTTGCGGCTGTCCATGGTAGCCAGCGCTAGTTAACGAAGATTCAGAGTTGTATTACTATTGTAGGGTTGCGCGAGCTAGCGGTAGGTGGCGCGAGCTAGCGGTAGGTGGCGCAAGCTAGTGGTAGGTTGCGCAAGCCAGCGACCTATCAAACTTGATCCACAAAATCAGTGACCCTGGTTCAGCCTACAATTTCACAAATTCATTATGTAGGTCAAGATCAGAACAAAGACAGGGTGAGCATACATGTACTATATATACACCAGCTATTTGAAAACATGCAGAACAAATTAGGGGAAAAGATCTGAATTTTGCGAAAAGGTAGATTAACTATCCAATAAAATTAAAAGTTTTATAGCTAATTGAGGTTAACCATGGGTTTAAACTGAATAATGACCATCCATTTAGTTTGCTTAAGAAATAGCCTAGTATTGGTATCAAGTGAATCCAAATTGAATTGCTATTCATCTTTAAGAAATAACAGGAGGTGAGTTTCAGTGGATTACTAAATGCATTATATGCCTTATACTCTACACCAGGTCTAAGTTAGAAAATTCATAATTAAACCCTCTCCTACTCTCACTATGTTAATTCACTTCAGGCAAAACTCAGCTATGATTGCTTGATCATTTAAAAGAGCATGTACTTACCAGAAACTAATGAAACAACATGAAATGACTCTCTCTTATAGATACATCCATTGAACTGAGATGTACAGGGTGTTCCAGAAGTCTTGGTCACATTTCAAATCCTCGTATCTGCTGAGCCATGAATGGTAGTAAGATGAAACTGGTACCATTTGAAAATGAAAGTCATTAAGTTTTGTGTAATGCTTCAGGATCTATAACATGCATTTGTATATCCTCAATAGTTTTCAATATATTCAATGTCAAAATGTGACCAAGACTTCTGGAACACCCTGTATAACAGCTTCTCCCTCCAATTTTTCAAATGCTGACTGCATCACACACCATCCCTCCCCGTTCAAAAGTAGTCCATTTCCAGGGCAGGAAATACCAAGGATAAAAGGGCACTAATCCCATATCTAAAGAAAGTTTATCATTCACAAGAATGTGAAAACATCAATAAATATCTGTAGCACTGCAGAGAACAGATTTTTTGGCCTTGTGTGGAAGGGAACTTTGGAATTTTATTATGTATTCCTACACACTGGTCACGAGACTGACCCAGATTTTCCAGATGTTGGTTTAAGGAAGGCCTATATAGCTGGACAGGAAAAGTAATGGTGTGGAATCTCAAGAATACAGAGACTATCAAATATCTCAAACTTGCGATAGCTCCCGCAAAGTTGCGCTACCTCTCGCTAGCTAGCAGGTTTGAAACTCTGCGATGATGGTAGGTAGCGCAAACTTGCGGTGAGTACTTGAAACAATCTATGATAGTGAGCGCGAGGTAGCGGGTATCTCACGCAAGCTAACGGGTAGCTCCCGCTGGCTCTCGCGATCTGCTGGTTAGCTCGCACTAGTTCGCGCAAGGTAGCGGTTAGCTCGCGCAAGGTAGCGGATAGCTCGCGCAAGGTAGCGGATAGCTCGCACAAGTTAACATATGAGCCCGGGAGCTTAGCGGGAGCTCCCCGCAACCTTAAATTTCTGTAAGGGCCCCCTCCCCAGGGATGGGTGGGGACATAAACATTTTGCCCTGACATGCCCCCACCCCATGGGGCATGTTTGGCAAGCTATACCCCTCACATACCGTTAACATTTCCCCCACATCGGCCGCACCATTTTACAGTAGTAGCCTAGTTTGCATGCCATATATATGATGATATAGTCACATGGGTTGACGTTAAATGTGAAATGCAAAGGTTGCAATTTTCTAATTTTTGGCTATATTTTATCGAAGGGATCATGTAAAAGATGAATTGATGTATTCAAAAATATCAATCAAGCCCCAAGAGTCAATTTAGAGAATGATGCCTATCCTGGAAATATGCATCGCTTATGTATCTTGATTTTAGCACTATTTTTAGTAAATTATGACATCATTCAGGCTTGGTATCCAGAACCCATATGCATGACATGTGTGGGCTGTGTTCGGTGACATTGTCGAATGGACTAGGTCGTGTCGTGCCCACGTCGATGGAATGGAAGACACCACCCCCATGCATGGAAGCATAACTTTATCTCATTACATCACTCTGCACTTTTGTTCGCCGTCCAGGGCAGACACCAGATGGCACGAATAATAATCAAATAGTAACAAGATAGTGAGCCCAGATGACGACACCAATTGTAACGTACCTGGCAAAATCAGATGGAAGTAATTACATAGATCTCTCCTCCTGCAAGTGTTGGGCTTTCCTTTTTATACGCCCGCCAAAAGGCGGACGTATTATGTGATGGCGGTTTCCGTCCGTGTGTCCGTCTGTCCGTCCGCCGTGTCCGGTCTATATCTGGGACAGTTTTCTGTCTACAGTTCTAATTTTTGGTGAGTGGATACCCTATGGGAAGACGATGTGTCGCGTACCAAAATGAAGGTCGAGGTCAGAGGTCAAAGGTCACTGGCCTAAAACAACAGGAAATCACTGAAGTGTTCGTGTCCGGTCTACATCTGTGAACGTTTTCTATCCACAGTTGCAAATTTTTGTGAGTGGATACGCTAGGTGAAGACGATGTGTCGCGTACCAAAATTAAGGTCGAGGTCAGAGGTCAAAGGTCACTGTTGCCTAAAATCAGGAAATCATTGATCGTTGACAGTTTTCTATCTACAGTTCTAATTTTTGGTGAGTGGATGCCCTAGGGGGGAACGATGTGTTGCATACCAAATGTAGGTCGAGGTCAGAGGTCAAAGGTCAGTGTGACTGAAAAATCAGGAAATCATTAAAAATTTCTAATTTTTTGTGAGTGGATTCAATAGGAGGAAATGAAGTGTCGCATACCAAAAAATAGGTCAAGGTCAAAGGTCAGTGTGACCCCAAAATCAGGAAATTATTAAAAATAACATTTTTTTGTGCCAGTAGATACATTAGGGGGACACAATGTGTCACCTACCAAAATGTAGGTCAAGGTCAAAGGTCAAGGTCACTGTGACCCCAAAATCGTGGAATTGTTAAAAATCATGATTTTTTGAGTCCGTTGAGAAATTACGGGGATTCGTTTCGTCATGTACCGAAATTTAGATCCAGGTCCATAGTCAAGGTCGCTGTGACCCCAGAATCAAGGTCAAAGGTCAGTGTGACCTAAAAATCAGGAAATCAATAAAAATTACTAATTTTTTATGAGTGGATTCAATAGGGGGAAATGAAGTGTCGCATACCAAAAAAAATAGGTCAAGGTCAAAGGTCACTGACCCCAAAATCAGGAAATTATTACAAATAACATTTGTTGTGTCAGTAGATACATTAGGGGGACACGATGTGTCACATACCAAAATGTGGGTCAAGGTCAAAGGTCAAGGTCACTGTGACCCCAAAATTGTGAAGTTGTTAAAAATCATGATTTTTGTGTCCATTGAGAAATTATGGGGAGACGGTTTATCATGTACCAAAATTTAGGTCAAGGTCAATAGTCAAGGTCACTGTGACTTCAGAATCAAGAAATCTTTGAAAAGTATTTTTTTTTGCGTCAGTGGATACATTAGGGGGACATGTAGGTCAAGGCCGAACGTCAAGGTCACTGTGACCCCCAAAATCATGAGATTTATAAAAATCATGATTTTTTTTGTGTCCATTGATACATTGAGGGAAGACGATGTGTCCTGTACCAAAATTTAGGTCAAGGTCAAAGGTCAATGTCACTGTGACCCCAAAATCAGGAATTCATTACAAGTCACATTTTCGTATGCCTGTCGAAGACGAGGTCATGCAATGCGATGTTGCGTTCTATCCATTCATCCATTAACATTTGTTGTCCATGCGATAACTCTAGTTTCAAGGTATGGATTGGTACCAAACTTTGAGTATACCTTACTCGCATGGCAAAGAGGAGCCATACATCAATCGATCAAAGGTCAAGGTCACAGTCACCCAAAACTGAATCAAGTATAAGATGTGATATATGTTACATTCTCAGAAGCACAAAATTGTAGACCTTTCTCTGGTGTGCTAGCTACCAATTGGAATGAAGGCTATTAAACAAACTTGAAATTTGGACCAATATAATTCCAGATATACGGGCGTATATTGAAGCCCCTTGGGCTCTTGTTTTTTTTGTTTTTTTTTTTTGTTTTTTAATTGTTTAAACAAAATTTGCAAATTACAATCGACCAATGAAGGAAATATTTAGTGTATGTGAAAAGTTCACTATTTCAAAACTATTTAACCAGTGTCTATTAAACATTGAAATTCCTTTGCATATCACCATTAACAAATATAGTTGATGCAGTCTATCAGAAAGTAAACAACTTGTGTACATGGCTATTTATGGAGGTGAAGCAGAAAAAGTGATGAAAAATACCAAGCATACTGGTTGTTGTTGTTCTGCAAGAGAATTCCATTCAAGGGCAGTAACTCTTCTTGTGAATTGAGGAACTGTGTACCCAATACACCATGCTGGAAGGAATGGCGTGTTGATTGGAATAAAAATACCTCACTGAAATAATTATATTCACAGATCTTTGATCATTTTATGGAATTCAAAATAATGTTTATTCTCGTTTGCCAACCCCACAGATGTCCCCACCCTGGGGCATTTTTCCGTTAACACAGGCAGGTTTTCTCCCACCATTCGCCCGGGACCCATCCCCGGGGGTGGGGGGTGGAGGATCCAATTGATGCATGCATTACTAGGAACTATAGTATGTATTAGTCATACTGCACTTGATTAGATATTATTGGGTTGCCGGTGTAATTTACTGTTCAGATGCAGTGTCCTGACGAGGGTCGGCAGGTGTTGTCTCACCTACTTTATCAAGGTCACGGTGCAGGTGATGTAAATATGTGCATGTATTGTTACAGCTTGCAGATGTCCTTATAGTCTGCAATTGCTCGGTATATAGTTCATATAAGAGGAGATATCGCTTTTCAATGTGACTTCACGTTAGCGTATGGAACAATGGCCGACCACTTCCCCAGTTATTTGCGCTGAAAACTTACCTCACTTCCACTCTTTGCATTTCTTGTCTACATGAAATACCACAGTAAGAATTTAAATGACACAGTTATCTCCCCTGCTAGTCACCTGATAGCATAGCTACCCACAATTCTACTTCCTTCTTGTTCTACTGCTTCGTAGGGCTGGAAGTAAACATTGTCAACTCCGTGAAAAAGTGCCTTTTCTAGCGAAACTACTCACAGTTGGATTACCTCAGACGTCTGATTTCCTGCAAGAAGTCCTTTGGGAAGTATTCTATAAGTTATCAGCGTAAAAATGGCTCAAAATATGTCTCAATTGTCATGCATGTCTTGTGGAGGTGACAAGCCTAGTTATGACCTTCACTCAACGTGTCCGCCATGCCGCCAGGGAAGAATCTGTACATGGGACACGGCCTGTGAAGAGTGTATTGTGTGGGCGCCCGGCATATTCCAGGTGTATCTGGCCGGTTCTCTGGCAGCTAACGAGGGAAATTATGTTGTTAAGCCTACCAATCTCGCCAACGAGACATATGTAGCACAGTCTCCTCGTACTAGCGTAGGCGAGGAGTCTAGGGGCTTTGTTAGTTCTGTAGCTGGGTCTACGTTAGTCAGCCTATTGGACGTAAATAAAGATAAACAAACGCCCCCCCCCCCGCTCACGATGCTTCCATTTCAGGCCAGGCGAAGGGTCAATCAGGTAAGGGATCGACCCGGTTGGTACAGGTGGAAGGAGTAATCGAAGATATGGAATCTGGTACTATGACGACTGTGGAAGTGGAGATTCCAATTGAGCGGACGCCTGGATGTGACGATGAGGGGAAATCGGTGACGGACCCAGGCTTAGCGTGGGAAAGCCAGGGGACTCCGATCGCTCGATCGGAGTCAACTTATGACTACGAAAACTTAGGCAGCACTAGTGAGGGGCCTAATGTTAAGTTTTCATTTGGGTCCGGGGTTGGGAAAATACCTTCCTCGACGCTGTCGAGGCCTGGCATGCCTGGACTTCCCGGTCGCTCAGTTACGCCTTTAACTGTTGCTTCCGGTTTGTCTGAATTTTCCCAACCTGCTTCCGGTTACTCTGGTGGCCTTCCTCGTCCCCTTGCCGAGACGTTTGTGTCTACGAGCCTTCTGGGCCACCAGAGATTAAGATTCCCGCAACAACGGCAGTATGGTATGTATTCAGGTACCCAAGATATGTCAAATTTTTTGCCTGTGTCTGAGTTGCGTTGTCAAGAACCCTCAATCAGATCAGGTCAAATTATGCGGCATCTTGAAGTCAGAGTAGCAACAGAGGTTCCCTGTGTACCATAGGCATACAGGTTATAACTGTTGTATGTTCTCATGGATCCTCTGTGAGGTAGAAGATCTATGATTTCTACTCTGTACTAGTCACTATGTATGGCATTGATCACTAACCACGGATTGTATCAGTTTGCCCACCTACCTTACGGTGGCACTCTATGCAAAGAGTGGAAGTGAGGTAAGTTTTCAGCGCAAATAACAAAAAAAAATTCACAGGTAAATTTTCTGTTATTAAGCTAAAACTTACCTCACTTCCAGTGATGCCCGCCCATCCTCCCCGCTATGATACATCCAGACCATGTATCGCAGTGGAACAAGAAGGAAGTAGAATTGTGGGTAGCTATGCTATCAGGTGACTAGCAGGGGAGATAACTGTGTCATTTAAATTCTTACTGTGGTATTTCATGTAGACAAGAAATGCAAAGAGTGGAAGTGAGGTAAGTTTTAGCTTAATAACAGAAAATTTACCTGTGAAATTTTTTTTTTGCTACTATTGGAAATCCCGTAAATTTACGTCACTTTGTCTTACATGAATTATATGCCAATTGCTCTTTCTGTCTGACATTTTATCTCCTGATAAGGGAGAAATACAATGAGGACTATCTGAGCGGAAAAACATCCTATAGCTTGTGGTGTGCTTCCATCACGTGCGGCGGATAACGGTTTACACCAGGGAGGGGCAAAATCCTTTCACCGTTAATGCACGAGGTACTATGACATCAATGGAATAGGACGAACAGCACCCACCCAGCATAATCCACCATGAACATATCTCCCCGCCCCCCCTCAATATTTCAATATATTAAAAAAAATTATGTAATATTTTTGTTCCCCAAAAAAGTTTTGAAAAAAATGACCTGAACCTAATTGGTCAAAAGCCCAGCAGCCATCTTGGATTGATATGAAAACTTAAGGTATTCATAGTTACTCTCCAGAGCCTCTGAACTGATCAATGCTATATATATATACTTGTCATACATGATCGATGGGTCGAGCTTTCAAAATTCTCATTTGAACTTGCTCCGTTGGATTTTAAAGTACTGATTTGATGGCAAAAATGGTTGTACATGTATATATGTTATTCAGCATGGTGATGAAGAATGATTGATAGGAGTTACGGTGTTGGTTTTTTTGAAAATCCAATGATTTTGATCGGCCAATGGCAGCCATATTTGTCTACAAAGCGACTTCGTTTAATTCTCGACCCATCGATCATATATTCCAAGAATAGCATCAGTTGGTTCAGTGGTTCTGGGGATTAATACGTTCTGATGTTTTTGTACCAATCAAAGATGGTCACCAGGGCTTTGACCAATCGGCATCAAGTAATATTTTTTTGGAAAGTTTTTGAGGAAACCTAAAATATATCTTCGAACTATCTGAAAATATGAGGGAGTAAATAATGTTATTTGTTGAGATCGTCTGTATAATCTACTTCTATTACAGCCAATTTGTGTATACCAAACAGTTATATAAAATATTAAGTGTTATTTCTTGTATAGGGGGTTTTATTGGCGTAAGTTATTTGTAGATATAGGTTAATAAAGAATGCCGGATGTCTTTATCAAATTCCCTCTAAATTTCTGCGAGCTTTTGTCTCCGCCTGACAGATTATATATATTCTGAAGTACGGTAATAATCCCTCTGATAATTCTATCATAGGAAGTGAAATTTTCTACTGTAAAATTAGGTGATCAAATTTATTTATTTATTATTTATTTTATGATTTTAGAGGGTGATCAAGTTTATTAGAATGGCCGATTGAATTTTATGTCCAAAACTGGAAATGATTGAATTTTGATAAGGGGATTGAATTATTAGATCATAGTCTTTTCCAGCTTTCAACATTCCTAGGACAATGTGTATTTGTACATCAACATTCCTAGGGCAATGTGTATTTGTACATCAACATTCCTAGGGCAATGTGTATTTGTACATCAGCATTCCTAGGACAATGTGTATTTGTACATCAGCATTCCTAGGACAATGTGTATTTGTACATCAACATTCCTAGGACAATGTGTATTTCACATCAACATTCCTAGGACAATGTGTATTTGTACATCAACATTCCTAGGACAATGTGTATTCGTACATCAGCATTCCTAGGACAATGTGTATTTGTACATCAACATTCCTAGGACAATGTGTATTTGTACATCAACATTCCTAGGACAATGTGTATTTCACATCAACATTCCTAGGACAATGTGTATTTGCACATCAACATTCCTAGGACAATGTGTATTTGCACATCAACATTCCTAGGACAATGTGTATTTGCACATCCACATTCCTAGGACAATGTGTATTTGCACATCAACATTCCTAGGACTACGTGTATTTGCACATCAACATTCCTCGGACAACGTTTATTTGCACATTCTTTGTTTCAACAGGATGAAATACCTTATTATACAATTGAGTAATTACAGTATTATTTGTCTTTATATGGGTTATATTTTGTGTTTGAAGTGTTTGTTGTTGTGTATAAACATGCTAGAGCTGACTGGGGCTACAAACCAAATCATTATTACAAGTATTTATTGAGAATTATTGTTTGTGCTGTTAAACCCAAGATTGCTCTGTTAGGTTACAATGTGCTCAATTGTTTTCTTTTCTTCATTCATTCCAAATACATGTTATCATTGGAGAAGGGAATCTCAAGCTTTATCTACCACAGGGTAATAACTTTGTTCTTAGTGACTCCTTATGAAGGTAAACTACTGCAGGGTCTGTAATAATAGAACACAATACATATAAAAGATTGTTTATTCTGTAGTATGGTAAACATAAAATAATTCATATATTATCTATATTTGGACCTTTCTGACATTGTTCTAATAAATTTTGACCCTAGATTTCATGGTGAGGGACATACTTTGTTTACTTTGTGTTTGAATGGAATTTCATTGTTAACCACATTCTAACTATTTTCAAGTAGGCTATCGTTGAAATTGATTTCATTTAAGTACCAAAGAATTAGATTTCCTGTATTGTCATGATTGTTTATCTGTGCCAAGCAGCTTTGTAATAACCTCAAAATACAACTGAAGCTATGAGCATGACTGTGCAAATCATCAATAAATGTCACTAAACTTATAACAAAGGATTTTAATTATGTGTAAACTACTTGTGCTATCACCTTGAACAGTGGAATCCATCAAATATTGATCCAATACTGTATAAATGCCTCATTATTCAATAAATTTGTTGTGACATTTCTTATTCTTGTTACTTCACATTGTCTTGTTAAGTAACTTTTTATACCGGTACATCTTAAATTCGTAACATTGTATCCCTAATCTTCCAAATATAGTTGGATTCATTGTGCTTTATTCTATAGAAATATTTAATTCACAATATATCTATCTGAATTTTCTGTGGCTTGCCAACTTAAATTTATTTCCTGTCTTTGTTGTGTATGGTAGATGTATGTCGGTATATTAAAATATTAATATTCTTAATTACAATCTGAGGTCTGTAAACGAGTGTTTTACATTTTTTAGTTCAATCAATATATCAGGTAATGATTGAGGTCTCTCGTTTCAAACTGGCCTGGCTATTGAAGTACAGAAGGAGCCATCTGTATTTTAAATGTATGGGCTGGATAGATTTATGTTTTTCATTTGCCACTCTGTTAAATACTGAATGTTTCTGGTACTGATGACAACAACAACATTGATCTTTATCATTCTCTGCCTACTCATTCATTCATGTACATATGTAATTTTGACCAGACATTTTGACATGCCATATGTGGACATGTTTGACCATGTTTAAGGTATAATAGCAGACTAATGTTGAGTTTTCTCCTGTTGTTAATGATGGGACCTATTAGTTATGTTGAGCTAAGGTTGGTAAAACCTGCTAACAATTTAGCTAGTTACTGTAATGTATGGGTCGTGTCGATTGACCAGAAATACAGGATAAACTGCACAGATGGTTTTAGCCTGTCTTGTTTTGTTAAAGAGTACTTAAAGTATGATAGTTTGCTATTTAATTGCACATGAAGTTTATTCCATGACTTATGCAAAATTGTGTTGACTTGTGTACTACTTACACCACTTGTATAATATGGTTCTTTTAACAGTGCAATAATACATTGTTGATACTTGGAGGAGAATTGAGAGCTGTTGATTCCACATGGTGTGAATAAAGCTAGTTGGTAGTAGTGAAGAAACCAAACTGGACTCCTGTTCTTTTTAATGCAGAACCAGCTGTTGTCGAACTGACATTCTGTTTTTGCCTGTCTCTCCTTCCATAATGCTTGAGCTTGTCCTTCCTTCCCTAATGCTTGAGCTTGTTCTTCCTTCCCTAATGCTTTAACTTGTCCTTCCTTGCCTGATGGTTTTGTCCCGGATGTAAAAATTTCAATATACAAAGCACAGAACGTTTTAATTGTGTTGTTTACTGTCTACATGATCAGCATGAAACGTCACAGGACTGACGAAGTAGGGTTTGATATGAAGTGTGTACCTTGACCTAAGACTGACCATTTCCATGGGGATTGACCTGGGGTGTCGTCGTGCACACTCCAGGTCATGGTAAGAATCGGCCTCAGCCGCGCAGAGCTTGGCGTAAGAGGCGACTAACTGGGGCACCCACAGAGTTCTAGGGTGTGAAAAGGAATAGGACCCCACCCGCATGGTGTCGGGTGGTTTCCGGGTGTGAAAAGGAATAGGAACCAAACGCGATATGACTGCGATAGTGTTGAAAGCGACGTTAAATTATATTCACTCACTAACCCATTTCCATGGTCGTAGGAGGCATCGAGACATGGTTTTGCCAATTTCAAGGTTTCTAGGTCAGAAAGTAGGTGATTGACCTCGACTCAATTAGGTCCAGTCACACTGACATTGACCTAATTAAGCACATTTCCATGGTCTTAGGAGGCATTAGGATGTTTTTGCCAATTTCGAGGTTTATAGGTCACCTAAGTAGGTCAGCTCAGAACTTGCTGGTAACAGTCCCCTAATGCACGTTCATGCTAAAAATCAAGGTTCTAGTGCCAACGGTTCTCCTTAATTTGCCGGAGAAAGGATTCGGATGGACTGACTAACTCATTACTGGACAATTTGCAAACGAGAGCCTACTTCGTAGAAATTATGTCTGTAAATGAACTTTGGCACCACTTACAGGCAGATCAGCATGAAAAACAATCCCAGGCAAGGTACTCACATACTACATTTGGAAAGAATCGTTTAAACTTTTCCATAAGCTATTGTCCAAAACGATGTCCGACAGTTGTATGAACGGACCCCAATATCAAAGTATACCTTCAGGCATTGGGGACAACAACTAAGAAACTTGGTACACTGATTTTATCAAATGCTGCCTCAGGACCATCTTCTCTAGCCAAGTCGACGTACATCACGTTGCTCTGTACATCGCCTTGGCGTACTTCTCTAGTAAAACTGGAACATGAATCCTCATCGTTGAGCGGAATGCAGAGACGGCTTGCTGCATCCAATCAAAATGCGCGTTATGTAGTAGTTGGTTTCCCAAGATGGCGGCCCCCACTAAGAACGAGCTGTGTCGAATGTGCGGGGAGATTCTGCCTATAAAAAACAGGAGAAGCATTATCACGGCCACTTTCGGTGTATCTGATCAATTGAATCAGATTTTGGGATGCGCTGCAAGGTCGAACGATAGCAACTCGCCTTACGTGTGTGGCGGACTTGAAATTGAAGGGAAACAACGCCTGGAGTCGAAAGGTCGCTCATCGTTAAAACTTCCACCAGCCAAGAATGTCAAGGCAGCGTAGAGAGCTTTGCGATGTAGTTGACTTGGCTGGTGAAGATGCCTCAGGACATATTCAACTGGATGCCTTAATTAACATGGGATTCCACCTGATATATCAAGTTCTTTTGGGGTTGCAGTTCATTGAGGAGTGGCAGAATTATACCAACATTGCAGACTAAACACAAATTTCAACTTACTGCCAAGCTGTATTGGATACATAAGCTCGAATGCAATATATGAGGGTCGGGTGAAGGTTAGTTTTGGAGATAGAGGGTGAGTGAGGCTTGATGCCCCAGGGTGGGGACACACTCCCCGAGGGTGGTGGATGGTTTGAATAAATGTAGTATGGCGTAAGCTCCACGACCAGGAATATATGAGGGTAGGGGGTTGGGCGAGGCTTAGTGTAGGAGACATCGGCTGAGGCCAAGAAGCTGCAGACAGAAAAAATTGAGAAAAAGTCAAAAAAAATTCACGGACATGGACAGAGACATCATTCATATCCCTATATAAAGCTTTCCACAGCTGAAACCAGAGGCTCGATAATCAATGTACTCTTAAGCATGCGTGGACTCCCAATATCTTATCAATAGATGTAACTATGGAAACTGGAAGATGGAGATCATAGTTACTTTAATAAACAATAAACATGATTTCATCACAAACCTGTACAAAGTGGACTGTAAATGACAAAATGTTAACTAAACGCATATCGTCTTAATATTACATGTAGCTTCAAGGGATCCTCTTTATAATGTCTGCAGGTTCAGTTCAGGTGTTTCACAAACAAGGGTTGAGGGACTCCATGGCCAGGAATATTATTCAGGCATGGAGGTAAAAAAGGTTGTTTTTGCTTAATAACTTTTGATTCATTCATCATAACGCTCCAAAATCTTCAGGCGACTTAGCTATAGTTACATGACTTAGCTATAGTTACATGACTTAGCTATAGTTACATGACTTAGCTATAGTTACAAGACTTAGCTATAGTTACAAGACTTAGCTATAGTTACAAGACTTAGCTATAGTTACAAGACTTAGCTATAGTTACAAGACTTAGCTATAGTTACAAGACTTAGCTATAGTTACAAGACTTAGCTATAGTTACAAGACTTAGCTATAGTTACATGACTTAGCTATAGTTACATGACTTAGCTATAGTTACATGACTTAGCTATAGTTACATGACTTAGCTATAGTTACATGACTTAGCTATAGTTACAAGACTTAGCTATAGTTACAAGACTTAGCTATAGTTACAAGACTTAGCTATAGTTACAAGACTTAGCTTAGCTATAGTTACATGACTTAGCTATAGTTACATGACTTAGCTATAGTTACATGACTTAGCTATAGTTACATGACTTAGCTATAGTTACAAGACTTAGCTATAGTTACAAGACTTAGCTATAGTTACAAGACTTAGCTATAGTTACAAGACTTAGCTATAGTTACAAGACTTAGCTATAGTTACAAGACTTAGCTATAGTTACAAGACTTAGCTATAGTTACATGACTTAGCTATAGTTACATGACTTAGCTATAGTTACATGACTTAGCTATAGTTACATGACTTAGCTATAGTTACATGACTTAGCTATAGTTACATGACTTAGCTATAGTTACATGACTTAGCTATAGTTACATGACTTAGCTATAGTTACATGACTTAGCTATAGTTACATGACTTAGCTATAGTTACATGACTTAGCTATAGTTACATGACTTAGCTATAGACATTAGCTATAGTTACATGACTTAGCTATAGTTACATGACTTAGCTATAGTTAGACTTACTATAGTTACAGACTTAGCTATATAGACTTAGCTATAGTAGACTTAGCTATAGTTACAAGACTTAGCTTAGCTATAGTTACAAGACTTAGCTATAGTTACATGACTTAGCTATAGTTACATGACTTAGCTATAGTTACATGACTTAGCTATAGTTACATGACTTAGCTATAGTTACATGACTTAGCTATAGTTACATGACTTAGCTATAGTTACATGACTTAGCTATAGTTACATGACTTAGCTATAGTTACATGTCTCAACAGTGATTTTCCAATAAAGTGTGCCTAGTTAAACATGTCTATTATTATGCAAATCAGATAGACAACAATTTGTATTTTAATACCATCCAATGGCGGATCTCTCTTAGTTTGATATGAGTCTTGACTTAACTGGGCACAAATGACCTTTCTTACTTCCATTTTGAAGAGAACTTGTTCACAGTTCAGATAATTTAAGTTTCATAGCTATCTGATAGTACACCTGTAAAGTTGGTTGGTTGGTTGTTTGAATTTTAACGTCGCACCTAACCTTATTGGTCACACGGCGACGATGACCCAAACAAACATACCCTAACAAAACCAAAACTACAAAAAATTTTGAATTTGGAAAATTGGGCTCTACAGACATTGATCACAATGAATCCTCAGTGAGCCCAATCTGTTTGGTACTTCAATCTACCTCCTGTGCCAGATGTACACCTGTAAAGATCATCCTGGAACTACATGGAGCAGCAGCATGGAATTTACAGCTTCAGCAGTTCATTTTTGGTCCACAGACAGAAGATTTAGGCCAGGAATTCATGATGTACATGTAACATGGCTATGACAGCTTTATACAACAGTGAGTTGACTATCGTGAGACTCTTCTGTAGATGACATGAGCCCAAATTTGACCAACATAGCAGACTAGTACAAAGCTATAGAATGGACCAGTCTTATGCAAACATCACTTGTTCTAGACTTGACAGGAGCATCCTGTTTGCATTGTAGTGCAGTGCTGTATTCTATAACGTGTAGCTTCCACTGTTACGCTGTTTAGGGGTATTCTCATAAATAATTGAAAACTTTTGAATGGATGTATTTCTCTCCGGAAATGCATGCAGAAATATAACTTGGCAAACAGAACTGTCATATTACTGCAATGGGTAGAAACAAATTGCTACAGACACAAATCCAGTTTTTTTAGGATGCTTGAGATAACCGATTCGTCTGAAACACCGGCTTGCACAAATTGTCTCGATGTATTGTCACAGTGTGTGCTGTTGTCTCATCGTACATGTCAACTGGTAGGAGGGATGTGTCAGACAACAGCTCTGGGCCAGTAATTCACACAGTACGCCATATCACTCCGTTTCATGATAAATATTTGTGTCTTTATGGCCAACAGCATTACTGTTACTATGGTTACACCAGTCATCATGATGATGGGGCACTTTGACCTTCAGTGACCTTGCCTTGACCTTTGTTTACATCGCTGATACACACCCACTGGCCTTCTAATGACTCCTTCCATAATGTCACCTGTAACAAAAATGAGCAATATTCTAAATTACAAGCCTCAGATGCGCCAATCAGAACCCACCAAACAACTGAATAGGGTGACGTATTCTCTTAGTATAGTTACGTCATTCCTCATAATATGGTGGTAGGAGTGGCCAGGTACACAGAACAGCCAATCAATAACCCACTAATAGGACACATGTTTCAAAAATCAAATGGATTTGAGGTCGATGACATTTCAGGTCTATTATAGAATCTTTTAAACAGAATCAGTGGGCTGATATATCAAGACTTGTGTATGAAGATGCATAGAATCTTCCTAATCTGCCAATGTCTTCCTTCCACAGACAGAACTCCTAGTCATCCAAAAATAGAACAATCCAGACACTACCTTGAGTTCAAGATTTGAGTCGAGTCAAAATTAAGTAGAGACGATCATTGTACTGCAGTTTACATCACCTTTAGAGGACATTTACCATGAGTAATTGATTTTACATTGCTATCATACAAAGACCTCAGTGATAAATATACCTGGGTTTTTATTTTTTTGGTGATATATACCTTGTTATCTCCCCCTGACACAGCAAGAATGTTCCCCGTGATTGACCAGCTGGCGTGCCAGATTACATCATTAAACTTGTGTAAGACTTTGGATGTCCATGTGTTACTGGTGCCGTCATTGGACCAAATGATCACTCGACAGTCCTACACAGTACCAAAATAGAAACAGTTCATACAATTTCACAATAACTGTATTCTAGAATACTGACCAGGTGGTATAGTGATTAAATTCCTGGCCCTCTGAACATAGCTAGCAACTGCTCAATGAACAGATGAGTCTATCATCTTTATAACAATCTTATTATCATGATTTGGTGTGCTAACAAAACTTTCAGAATTTCTAGTCTTTATTTACATGAATGTGAGTTTAGCTTCATCAAGTAATAATGAGATTATACTAGACCATATTTCTTCTAATTTTTCAAACAGCATTTTTACGCTTAGTTGACATAAAGATGTTTTTTCTGCTTCTGAGGCTAAATACTGTGGCATGGATATGTTATTTATCCCAAGAACTGAAAAGACGGTGAAATTTATAGAATGTTAGAAGAATTTCTCTCTGCAGATGCCTGAAGTTAACTTTAGCCATCTGAATAATTAGAAGAAATAGGGTACTTCTTCTTAATGTCATTTAAACAGCTGGTCTACAAGCATCTCCAACATAATCAGTTCAATTATCAAGTTGAAATTTTCCCCATTTCCCATACTTTTTACATAGAGAGTGGAATATTTGCACATGTAATACCAATGGCCTATTTTAATCTGACTTACTTGTGAACAGCTGGCGATAATGCTCTTTGGTAGTCCAACAGAGGGGGCCCAGGCGACATCTCTCACCCAATCAGAATGACCCTCTAATTTCTGTGACTCCACCCACTGACCAACATCTTCATCATACCTGCAATAGGACAAACAACCAATCAGTCTGACTAGTGCTTGATTAATCAAACTGTTATCAGGACACATAACCAATCAGTCTGACTAGTGCTTCCATTATCAAACTGTTTTCAGAGCACATAACCAATCAGTCTGACTAGTGCTTCCATTATCAAACTGTTATCAGGGCACATAACCAATCAGCCTAAACCAGTGGTTCATTAATCAAAGTTATCAGGGCACATCACCAATCAGTCTGACCAGTGCTTCCATTATCAAACTTTTATCAGGGCACATAACCAATCAGTCTGACTAGTGCTTCCATTATCAAACTGTTATCAGGGCACATCACCAATCAGTCTGACCAGTGCTTCGTTAATAAAACTGTTATCAGGGCACATCACCAATCAGTCTGACCAGTGCTTCATTGATCAAACAGTTATCAGGGCACATCACCAATCAGTCTGACCAGTGCTTCCATTATCAAACTGTTATCAGGGCACCATCACCAATCAGTCTGACCAGTGCTTCGTTAATAAAACAGTTATCAGGGCACATCATCAATCAGTCTGACCAGTGATTCCATTATCGAACACTTATCAGGGCACATAACTAATCAGTCTGACCAATGCTGCATTAATCACTGTGTGACAATGTACTTCAGAATAGTGTGCTGTATGGTGGTGAGAACAGGTTAGGTGGATACATCGACACCTGTGAAAACCAACACCTGGTAAACCAACCAACCTCTAAATACCGACATTATCTTCGGCCCCAATAATTAAATTCAAGGTATTTTGAACCTTGACAAACCAGAAATCTGTCAAAACCGACACCATAATCTGGTCCCAATCATGGTTGATTTACACAGGTTTCACTTTACTAAGAACAGAAAACATTTTACTCCCATCTCCACCATACTTCAGCACACAATTATGAAATACGTTGTCATACACAGATATTATGTTAGCACTACATGATTGGTCGGTTGTTTGAAGTTTAATGTCGCACCTAACCTCATTGGTCACACAGTGACGATGACCCAAACATACATACCCTAGCAAAAACCCAACCAAAACAACAACAAAATTTTGAATTTAGAATTTTGAAAATTAGGCTCTACAGACACTGGTGATCACAATGGATCATCAGAGCGCCTAATTCGTTTGGCACTTTAATCTACCTCCTGTGCCAGACAAACATGGTATGGTAAATAGCACTACATGAAAAGGGATGTGGCACATGGGTGGGCAGATGTAGGTTTGAGTGAAAAGATTGGTTGTCTTACCTCCATATCTTAACGAGACTATCACAGCCCCCAGAGACAAATCGTTTTGGGGGCAGCTGTCTCTGACCAGAAGGTTCTAGCAGGGTGTTGGGGGAGACAGCCGGAGCCCAACTTACTGCATTACAGCCAATCTGTTAACAATAAGGACAGAACTGACATCAAGTACAGATGAACTGTGAACGAATCATATTTAACTTCAGAATGTCATTTTAAGAGTAGCACAGTACAGGTATATAACACAAGATGGATACAGTAAATAACACTGCTCTTCACATTTCCACCTTTGGGGTCAAAAGGAGGGCTGTACCAAAGACTCAAGCTCATTGTGTCCCTCAGATATTGTGTCCACAAGCAAATAGGAGTTATTCACAATATCTGTGACTTTTGAAAATATGTCAAGATCGACATGGAATGGATATAAACATGATCTGGACATGCTAGAGGCCCTCATAAGGCAGTATTATGTCTGAAATCAAGAGCAGCTCAATTTCGTCTTTACATATTTGCACACAAGCACATATGACTGCTATTCAGATTTTGACGTCACCTTTATAAATAGGTCAGTCAGCCAGGATGGACAACTGGGATCTTTCTGATGTACATGGGCTGGAGAATCTCTCTAATGTACATGGGCTGTGGGGATCTCTATAATGTACATGGGCTGGGGGGAAATTCTCTAATGTACATGGGCTGGGGGGGGATCTCTCTAATGTACATGGGCTAGGGGGATCTCTCTAATGTACATGGGTTGGGGGGATCTCTCTAATAGTAATGTACCTGGGCTGGAGCGATCTCTCTAATGTACATGGGCTGCGGCGATCTCTCTAATGTACATGGGCTGGGGTGATCTCTCTAATGTACATGGGCTGGGGGGATCTCTCTAATGTACATGGGCTGGGGTGATCTCTCTAATGTACATGGGCTGGGGGATCTCTAATGTACATGGGCTTGGGGGATCTCTCTAATGTACATGGGCTGTACATGGGCTGGGAGGATCTCTCTAATGTACATGGGCTGGGAGGATCTATCTAATGTACATGGGCTGGGGGGATCTCTCTAATTTACATGGGCTGGGGGGATCTCTCTAATTTACATGGGCTGGGGCGATCTCTCCAATGTACATTGGCTGGGGGATCTCTCTAATGTACATGGGCTTGGGGGATCTCTCTAATTTACATGGGCTGGGAGGATCTCTCTAATTTACATGGGCTGGGGGGATCTCTCTAATGTACATGGGCTTGGGGGATCTCTCTAATGTACATGGGCTGGGGGGATCTCTCTAATGTACATGGGCTGGGGTGATCTCTCTAATGTACATGGGCTGGGGCGATCTCTCCAATGTACATTGGCTGGGGGGATCTCTCTAATGTACATGGGCTGGGAGGATCTCTCTAATGTACATGGGCTGGGAGGATCTCTCTAATGTACATGGGCTGGGGGGATC
The DNA here is from genome assembly GCA_036873755.1 of Hanleya hanleyi. Lineage (NCBI taxonomy): Eukaryota > Metazoa > Mollusca > Polyplacophora > Lepidopleurida > Hanleyidae > Hanleya > Hanleya hanleyi. Next base: position 39,892 of record JAVTVY010016946.1, on the reverse strand, counting down.
TCTCTAATGTACATGGGCTGGGGGATCTCTCTAATGTACATCTTGGGGGATCTCTCTAATGTACATGGGCTGGGAGGATCTCTCTAATGTACATGGGCTGGGAGGATCTCTCTAATGTACATGGGCTGGGGGGATCTCTCTAATGTACATGGGCTGGAGGGATCTCTCTAATGTACATGGGCTTGGGGGATCTCTCTAATGTACATGGGCTGGGGGGATCTCTCTAATGTACATGGGCTGGGAGGATCTCTCTAATTTACATGGGCTGGGAGGATCTCCTAATGTACATGGGCTGGGAGGATCTCTCTAATTTACATGGGCTGGGGGATCTCTCTAATGTACATGGGCTGGGAGGATCTCTAATGTACATGGGCTGGGGGATCTCTCTAATTTACATGGGCTGGGAGGATCTCTCTAATCTACATGGGCTGGGAGGATCTCTAATTTACATGGGCTGGGGATCTCTCTAATGTACATGGGCTTGGGGGATCTCTCTAATGTACATGGGCTGGGGGGATCTCTAATTCACATGGGCTGGGAGGATCTCTCTAATCTACATGGGCTGGGGGATCTCTAATGTACATGGGCTTGGGGGATCTCTAATGTACATGGGCTGGGAGGATCTCTCTAATTTACATGGGCTGGGGGATCTCTCTAATGTACAGGGGCTGGGGGGATCTCTCTAATGTACATGGGCTGGGGGGATCTCTCTAATGTACATGGGCTGGGGGATCTCTCTAATGTACACAGGCTGGGGGGATCTCTCTAATGTACATGGGCTGGGGGGATCTCTCTAATTTACATGGGCTGGGGGGATCTCTCTAATTTACATGGGCTGGGCGGATCTCTCTAATGTACATGGGCTGGGAGGATCTCTCTAATTTACATGGGCTGGGGGGATCTCTATAATGTACATGGGCTGGGAGGATCTCTCTAATTTACATGGGCTGGGGGGATCTCTCTAATGTACATGGGCTTGGGGGATCTCTCTAATGTACATGGGCTGGGAGGATCTCTCTAATTTACATGGGCTGGGAGGATCTCTCTAATGTACATGGGCTGGGGGGATCTCTCTAATGTACATGGGCTGGGAGGATCTCTCTAATGGACATGGGCTGGGGGGATCTCTCTAATTTACATGGGCTGGGGGGATCTCTCTAATTTACATGGGCTGGGGCGATCTCTCCAATGTACATTGGCTGGGGGATCTCTCTAATGTACATGGGCTTGGGGGATCTCTCTAATTTACATGGGCTGGGAGGATCTCTCTAATTTACATGGGCTGGGGGGATCTCTCTAATGTACATGGGCTTGGGGGATCTCTCTAATGTACATGGGCTGGGAGGATCTCTCTAATTTACATGGGCTGGGAGGATCTCTCTAATGTACATGGGCTGGGGGGATCTCTCTAATGTACATGGGCTGGGGTGATCTCTCTAATGTACATGGGCTGGGGCGATCTCTCCAATGTACATTGGCTGGGGGGATCTCTCTAATGTACATGGGCTGGGAGGATCTCTCTAATGTACATGGGCTGGGAGGATCTCTCTAATGTACATGGGCTGGGGGGATCTCTCTAATGTACATGGGCTGGAGGGATCTCTCTAATGTACATGGGCTTGGGGGATCTCTCTAATGTACATGGGCTGGGGGGATCTCTCTAATGTACATGGGCTGGGAGGATCTCTCTAATTTACATGGGCTGGGAGGATCTCTCTAATGTACATGGGCTGGGAGGATCTCTCTAATGTACATGGGCTGGGGGGATCTCTCTAATGTACATGGGCTGGGGGGATCTCTCTAATGTACATGGGCTTGGGGGATCTCTCTAATGTACATGGGCTGGGGGGATCTCTCTAATGTACATGGGCTGGGAGGATCTCTCTAATTTACATGGGCTGGGAGGATCTCTCTAATGTACATGGGCTGGGAGGATCTCTCTAATTTACATGGGCTGGGGGGATCTCTCTAATGTACATGGGCTGGGAGGATCTCTCTAATGTACATGGGCTTGGGGGATCTCTCTAATGTACAGGGGCTGGGAGGATCTCTCTAATTTACATGGGCTGGGAGGATCTCTCTAATGTACATGGGATGGGGGGATCTCTCTAATTTACATGGGCTGGGAGGATCTCTCTAATCTACATGGGCTGGGAGAATCTCTCTAATTTACATGGGCTGGGGGATCTCTCTAATGTACATGGGCTGGGAGGATCTCTCTAATGTACATGGGCTGGGGGGATCTCTCTAATTTACATGGGCTGGGAGGATCTCTCTAATCTACATGGGCTGGGAGAATCTCTCTAATTTACATGGGCTGGGGGATCTCTCTAATTTACATGGGCTGGGGGATCTCTCTAATGTACATGGGCTGGGAGGATCTCTCTAATTTACATGGGCTGGGGGGATCTCTCTAATGTGCATGGGCTGGGGGGATCTCTCTAATTTACATGGGCTAGGAGGATCTCTCTAATCTACATGGGCTGGGAGGATCTCTCTAATTTATATGGGCTGGGGGGATCTCTCTAATGTACATGGGCTGGGAGGATCTCTCTAATGTACATGGGCTGGGAGGATCTCTCTAATTTACATGGGCTGGGAGGATCTCTCTAATCTACATGGGCTGGGAGGATCTCTCTAATTTACATGGGCTGGGGGATCTCTCTAATGTACATGGGCTGGGAGGATCTCTCTAATTTACATGGGCTGGGAGGATCTCTCTAATGTACATGGGCTGGGAGGATCTCTCTAATGTACATGGGCTGGGAGGATCTCTCTAATTTACATGGGCTGGGGGATCTCTCTAATGTACATGGGCTGGAGGGATCTCTCTAATGTACATGGACTGGGAGGATCTCTCTAATTTACATGGGCTGGGAGGATCTCTCTAATATACATGGGCTGGAGGGATCTCTCTAATGTACATGGGCTGGAGGGATCTCTCTAATGTACATGGGCTGGGAGGATCTCTCTAATTTACATGGGCTGGGGGATCTCTCTAATGTACATGGGCTGGAGGGATCTCTCTAATGTACATGGACTGGGAGGATCTCTCTAATGTACATGGGCTGGGGGTGAGGATCTCTCTAATGTACATGGGCTGAGGGGATCTCTCTAATGTACATGGGCTGGGGGAATCTCTCTAATGTACATGGGCTGGGGGGATCTCTCTAATTTACGTGTGCTGGGGGAATCTCTCTGATGTACATGGGCTGGGGGGAAAGACACATTTTTCTGACCCGACCACACATATACCATTTTTTCTCCATCTCTTTAATGTTGGAAGACTATAAAATATCCACCATCCATGTACCATGGAACTGTTTTATATTCCCCCTATTCCATGTACTTTCTTCTCGAATCATAATCAAATTCAGATGTCACGGATCAAAAAATCCCTGCCTTTGTCATTTCCAAACAAGTCTGATATTTGAGGGTTTGGAGTTTGTTCTATTCAGACTGATGAATCCTCAAAATAACTTACAAAACAATAAACACTTATAAAATGTTACAATAATTAAGCATAAAAAGGTATGGAATGTCCATTTACCTCATGTCTCTTGGAGGAAGACTCGATTAACAAGGCCATGATGACTGAGTAAATACAATAGGTCCAATGTTCAGACCAGAGCATAGACACAAACATAGCTTAATCAAGGCAATATGTCCATTGAGAGCAACAAAATACTACATACCGAGTGAGCATTGTTTATTTTCTGAACATCCCAGGTAGAGTCGCCTGTAAAGGTTGAAAGAAGAACTATAAATAACTAGAGCATAGTCTGAGGGATGCACACATTTGATCAAAATGATCAGTAAGGCTGCTTACAAGATACCCCCCGTAAGGGCATAGATACATGGGGGTGGTTAACGTTTCACGAGTAAGCTGAATGGGATTGTGGCAGTGGAAATCATCAGTAAGCATGCTTACAAGATACCCCCCGGATGCACATTTGATAGGAATTGACGAGTATTTGTAGAGGAATATAAGTATACATGTTATGAGTGGCGGCACAGTATGTAACTAGTTGACAATGAGACCTCGCTCGGTTGGAGTGCGGTTAACGGATTGTCTATGCATGTGTCGTGACGATACTCAGATGAGTTTAATGGATTGTTCAGAAAATTGATGTTAATAATGATTGTTGAGAATGGGGTTATGCAGGCATATTGTGTTTTACCTAACTGTTGTTACCACTAGAACCGTGTAGACTTGAAATGGGCTGTTGCAACAGATAGGCGAATTACTGTCATCTGGATAACCATATTGAAGAGGAAAAGGAAGTAAATGGGAAGTGAAATATTAAACTTACTACCTGTAGACGCATATGCAACATCCTGAGCTAGGTCTCATGGTATGGCAGCTACATACAAAATTTGAGAAGAATCTAATCAGCCGTTGTCAAGTTATGCTCCAGAAATGGAATGTTACGGACCAACTGAGAAAATTCTGCCCATAGGTGGCGCCACCTGTAGACGCACATGCGCCAAACGCAATCCCAAGCAAGGTCTCATGGTAAGGTAGCTACATACCAAATCTGAGAGGAATCCAATTAGCTGTTGTCAAGTTATGCTCCGGAAACGAAATGTTACGGACCGACAAGAAAAAGTTTTGACCCTAGGTGGCGCCACCTGTAGATGCACATGCGCCAAACGCAATCCCAAGCGAGGTCTCATGGTAAGGTAGCTACATACCAAATTTGAGAGGAATCCAAGTAGCGGTTGTCAAGTTATGCTCCGGAAACGAAATGTTACGAACTGACTTGAGAAACTTTTGACCCTAGGTGGCGCCACCTGTAGACGCACATGCGCCAAACGCAATCCCAAGCGAGGTCTCATGGTATGGCAGCTGCATACCAAATTTGAAAGGAATCCAAGTAGCGGTTGTCAAGTTATGCTCCGGAAACGAAATGTTACGGACTGACATGAGAAACTTTTGACCATAGGTGGCGCCACCTGTAGACGCACATGCGCCAAACGCAATCCCAAGCGAGGTCTCATGGTAAGGTAGCTACATACCAAATTTGAGAGGAATCCAAGTAGCGGTTGTCAAGTTATGCTCCGGAAACGAAATGTTACGGAATGACCCTAGGTGGCGCCACCTGTAGACGCACATGCGCCAAACGCAATCCCAAGCAAGGTCTCATGGTATGGTAGCTGCATACCAAATTTGAGAGGAATCCAACTGGCGGTTGTCAAGTTATGCTCCGGAAACGAAATGTTACGAACTGACTTGAGAAACTTTTGACCCTAGGTGGCGCCACCTGTAGACGCACATGCGCCAAACGCAATCCCAAGCGAGGTCTCATGGTATGGCAGCTGCATACCAAATTTGAAAGGAATCCAAGTAGCGGTTGTCAAGTTATGCTCCGGAAACGAAATGTTACGGACTGACATGAGAAACTTTTGACCATAGGTGGCGCCACCTGTAGACGCACATGCGCCAAACGCAATCCCAAGCGAGGTCTCATGGTAAGGTAGCTACATACCAAATTTGAGAGGAATCCAAGTAGCGGTTGTCAAGTTATGCTCCGGAAACGAAATGTTACGGAATGACCCTAGGTGGCGCCACCTGTAGACGCACATGCGCCAAACGCAATCCCAAGCAAGGTCTCATGGTATGGTAGCTGCATACCAAATTTGAGAGGAATCCAACTGGCGGTTGTCAAGTTATGCTCCGGAAACGAAATGTTACGGACGGACGTACGGACATCCGTACGGACGGACGTACGGACGGACGGACGGACGGACAAGCTGAAACCAGTATACGCCCCCTACACTACGTGTCGGGGGGTATAATAAAACAGAGTGCCAGGAATTATGTATCTACAGCAAAAACTTCACTTGAGTTGGTCAAGTGTACGATATATTATCAAGTGTGATTGCTAAATCGCCATTCTGCACGTCCATGCATCGACAGAAGCCTGAAATTTGAGAATCTTGCTGAAACAAGCCAAAGTTGACATGAAAAAGGGAGACAACTCACCTGTGGAGGATAATATAGATATAGAACCATCAGAACTTCCTGCTGCTAAAACCAAACCGTACTCATGGGGAGCAAAACACACAGAGTTCACTGGAAAACAAATACATTTACCATTAATTATAGCTGATTCACTGCATAACCAATACATTTACCATTAATTGTAACTGATTCACTGCAAAACCAATACATTTACCATTAATTGTAACTGATTCACTGGTAAACCAATACGTTTACCATCAATTGTAACTGTAACTGAAAAACAAATACAGTTACCATTAAATGTAAATGATTCACTGAAAAACAAATACATTTGCAAATAATTGTTCTTTTTGTCATTAATTGTATTTAATGCTAGGACCCTTGAATTATGTAAGTTTTGTGTTTTGTCTTAGTCGACAGTGTATTGTGTCAGTTGTCAGTGTATTGTGTCAGTAGACAGTGTATTGTGTCAGTAGACAGTGTATTGTGTGACTCAGTTGTCAATGTATTGTGTCAATAGACAGTGTATTGTGTCAGTTGTTAATGTATTGTGTCAATAGACAGTGTATTGTGTCAGTTGTTAGTGTATTGTGTCAGTAGACAGTGTATTGTTGTCAGTGTATTGTGTCAGCTGTCAGTGTACTGTGTCAGTAGACAGTGTGTTGTGTCAGTTGTCAGTACATTGTATCAGTCGAGAATATTGTATTAGATGACAGTGTATTTTCTCAGTTGTCCGTGGTTTGTATTAATTTCTCCAGAATGTGTTTGGAATACCTGAAGAATCATGATGGCAATAGTCGTGTAGTTTCCCCCATGTCCCATTCGTCTCCTTCCATAAGATGACCTTTCTGTCATAACTACATGAAGCTAACAAGTTACCAAACATCGGGTGTGCCCAGGCCAACTGCCAAACTGGACCCTCATGGCTGAAAAAACAATTATTGCTCTAATATATATACATACACATATTCAGGAGAAGTACTTTTACAATACCGGCGATCTTACAATACTGGCTGTCTTACAATATTGGCTGTCGTACACTAATACTGTCTTAACATACTGGCTGTCGTACAATACTGGTGGTCTTACACTAATAGCTGTCTTACAACACATGGTTGTCTTACAATAGCTGTCTTACAATACTGGCTGTCTTACAATAATAGCTGTGTTATAATACTGGTTGTCTTACAACACATGGTTGTCTTACAATAATAGCTGTCTTACAATAATAGCTGTCTTACAATACTGGCTGTCTTACAATAATAGCTGTCTTACAATACTGGCTGGTGATCTTACACTACTGGTTGTCTTACAATACTGGCTGTCTTACAATACTGGTGATCTTACAATACTGGCTGTCTTACAATACTGGTGATCTTACAATACTGGCTGTCTTACAATACTGGCTGTCTTACAATACTGGTGATCTTACAATACTGGTTGTCTTACAATACTGGCTGTCTTACAATACTGGTGATCTTACAATACTGGCTGTCTTACAATACTGGCTGTCGTACAATACTGGTGGTCTTACACTAATAGCTGTCTTACAATACTGGCTGTCTTACAATACTGGCTGTCGTACAATACTGGTGGTCTTACACTAATAGCTGTCTTACAATACTGACTGTCTTACAATACTGGCTGTCGTACAATACTGGTGGTCTTACAATAATAGCTGTCTTACAATACTGGCTGTCGTACAATACTGGTGGTCTTACACTAATAGCTGTCTTACAACACATGGTTGTCTTACAATAGCTGTCTTACAATAATAGCTGTCTTACAATACTGGCTGTCTTACAATAATAGCTGTCTTACAATACTGGCTGGTGATCTTACACTACTGGTTGTCTTACAATACTGGCTGTCTTACAATACTGGTGATCTTACAATACTGGCTGTCTTACAATACTGGTGATCTTACAATAGCTGTCTTACAATACTGGCTGTCTTACAATACTGGTGATCTTACAATACTGGTTGTCTTACAATACTGGCTGTCTTACAATACTGGTGATCTTACAATACTGGTGTCTTACAATACTGGCTGTCTTACAAAACTGGTGATCTTACAATACTGGCTGTCTTACAATACTGGCTGTCTCACAATACTGGTGATCTTACAATACTGGCTGTCTTACAATAATAGCTGTCTTACAATACTGGCTGTCTTACAATAATAGCTGCCTTACAATACTGGCTGTCTTACAATACTGGCTGTCTCACAATACTGGTGATCTTACAATACTGGCTGTCTTACAATAATAGCTGTCTTACAATAATAGCTGTCTTACAATACTGGCTGCCTATACTGGTGATCTTACACTACTAATTGTACAATGTCTTCAATAACAGCTCATATTAATATCATAAACATTTTCTTCGAGAACTGGCATTTGACACTCAATTTAGCAAGCAATATTGACAATTTGGTAGTCTTATTGAATGTCGGTCATATTGGATGGCGCCATAGTGGATGATGACCATACTGAATGAGCACAATGATGATTTATTTTCCATATTTTATTTAAGGATCATGACATAATGCCTACAAAATACAATAGCCAAGTGTGAGGACAAACAATGGGTGTAGATGTAGATCAGCTGTAGAAAGGCCTGATTTATGTAATCCCAGCTGCTGTCCTGTTGCCTAATTACACACAAAAATCATGTTGCTCACCATTATTCATCTAATTAAGTCCTAAATTAGGATATGACTAAATGAGCTAATCAATTATGCAGATTTATGCTAATTATTTCAATAATTCCACAATAAGGTTTTTTTCTGGAATTTTACGAATCAGTGCTAAAAGTTATACTGCCAAGTTTCATTGTTTTATCTTCAAAAGAAATTGAAAGCAAAAACAATGAATAAGCTTATGGTTCAATTTCTCTGGACAAAAAGGTACCATTTGAAGCCCATATATTAATGCTTAACCTACTGGCAGTTTACAGTGAATTCTATTATTTATGTCAATTTATCACATAACTGTGGTGTTATTAGGAACATATGGTCATAACATATTTATCGTATGTACCTAGATGCATAACAGCCATTCCAAGGTGACTCCCGTGACATTGCTACTCGTTTTTTCATTTGTTTTCCGCTCTAGCTCCCAAATTCTAAAACTAATATGCAGTGTTATTTACTTCTTCTGAACAGTAATAACAGGTCACTATTTTGAATAATATTTTTTTCCAATTCAGTTACAACTTCAAAACAAAAATTTTAAAATAAAAACGTGACTCCCGTGACAGCTGCGATCGAAAAAAGATTGACTGCCTTCCCATTTTGTTCTTGTTGTGGCCTTCAAGATAAGATATGCGATGTTGGTCCACACAGTAATCTACTTGAAGGTTTCAAGATTTATAAATAAATTAATTCGATAAACAAAGAAGAACCACATGGTCTTACAGATCAATGAAATTGCGTGACTCCTGTGACAGGAAAATGTGACTCCCGTGACAAGTAGCACCCTTATCATGAAACAACTTACATAAAATGTTTCCTACATTATTTTATTCACAAGAAAACTGAAATAATACAAAACCAGATAAGTTGAAGCACAAACTCTCTTCCATACAGCCATTATGTACCCAGTTCCTTACATAAAGGTGACTCCTGTGACATCGCTACTCATTCTTTCATCTGTTTTCCGCTATAGCTTCCAAATTCAAAAACTAATATGAAGTGTTATTTACTTCTTTAAAGAGTAAAAAGATGTCACTACTTTGAATAATATTGTTTTCCAATTCAGTACAACTTCAAATCAAAAATTGAAAAAGAAAATTGTGACTCCCGTGACAGCTGCGATCGAAAAAAGATTGACTGCCTTCCCATTTTGTTCTTGTTGTAGCCTCCAAGATAAGATATGTGATGTTGGTTCACACAGTAATCTACTTGAAGGTTTCAAGATTTATAAATAAATTAAATTTATACACAAAGAAGAATCGCATGGTCTTACAGATCAATGAAATTGCGTGACTCCAGTGACAGGTAAATGTGACTCCCGTGACAAGTAGCACCCTTATCATGCAACAACTTACATAAAATATTTCTTACATTATTTTATTCACAAGAAAATTGAAATAATACAAAATCAGTCTATGAAGAACAGTTACAGCTTTTTTCTTTCTTGGACTTTTTAGCAATGCGCTTTTTGCCTGTTTGGTAGCCCTACTCAAGAAATGCTTTGCCGAGTATGCTCGGTCACATACCGTACAGACATGTATCCACATGGGATTTCTCGACTCTCTATACTACAATCCCTCATGAGGACCTTATTGACCGTATAAGTTCATTAATAGTATCTGTGTTCATGAAAACTGATCGTAGATATATTAATGTCGGAAGCCATAAAGCATTCTTTAGCTCGACTACATACAAGAGATATCATTCATGGGATGTTTCTTTGTTTATAGAGTTGCTTGAATTTCTCATTAAAAATATCTATGTGAAATTTGGCAACACAATATATCAGCAGCATATAGGTATTCCAATGGGTACTAATTGTGCACCCCTGTTGGCTGACCTGTATCTGTTCTCTTATGAATATGACTATATGCAGGCGCTTTCAAAAACCGATCCATTCAAAGCCCGTTCCTACTCATTCACCAAACGCTATATAGACGATCTTCTCGCTGTGGATAATCGCTATATAAATGACGCAGTGAAGGATATATATCCACCTTCACTGGATTTGAAGGAAACTACAGATAGCCCTACAGGCACATCTTATTTAGATCTCTATCTCTATAAAAATGAAGCGGGCATTCTCTCTCGTCGACTTTATGACAAAAGAGATGATTACAATTTCGACATCGTAAACTATCCCTTTCTGGATAGTAATATTCCAGTGGGACCTGCATATGGCGTATACATATCTCGCTTAGTAGCATTTGCTAGATCCTGTGTTAAATGTGATGATTTTAATCAACGTCACAAAACATTGTTGCAGAAACTTATAAACAGGGCTATTCCACCAAGCGCCTCCACTCAAAGTTTCTCAAATTTGGCGATACATATCGCCTGCTGATAGCAAAATACGAACGTAGCGTGCAAGATCTATGGCGCTACGTTTCGTAACTTGTGTCTAATTCCGCTTAACCCGGGGCTAGGGGCCGTATGAACCCATGTACTTCAAGATCCTCATGGTACTCATATGAACAGTAACAATCAAAGCGTGACTGAGATACATCATTCTTTAGATGACGACTTTACAAGGAATATTATGGATTAAGAAAACTGATCAGCGATACGGATTTGATATTTTTGGAACATCATGATGTCTTGCCGGCATCGTGAAAACTGTTGACCGCTTCTCTCTTGCAGGAAACAAGCCTATGTTTATATACTTTTGTCTTTTTGAATTTGGTGCTAATAATACTGTTATATGGAAATGGAATAGGTCTTTGGATTATGGACGCGGATATTCTCTAATGGACGACGGCTGGATTATGAATGACGGACTAGACGCTTGTAATTTGGACTGTTTTCACAAGTGGGAATTGATAGTAACCATTTCTTTTCTCAGCATTTCCACTGTTGATCCCTGTCAAACAGCCTTTTCTTTTCTAGATGTTTTGCTTTATCTTCTTCAATTCATTTTGTGAATTCCCTTCCCTTTGTTTCCTTATACTTATTACGGTATTGTCTACACTTTTGTTTATGAACAGCAAATGGAGCCTGGTTTGATGTTAACTTCTCCCTCCTCTTTCTCTGCCTTTCCGTAGCTGTTAGTGGCATTTTGGATCAACCATTTTAGAAAGTAATAATATAATAACAAATGTGCAGAAAAAAATAAAATTAACACATTAAATACATGTAGTTTGCTGGATAACAAAGCCTGTACAGTGTGACTCCCGTGACAAAGAAACTGTGACTCCCGTGACAGCCTTTAAGAAGATTTTCTAGCAAATATAATACATTTAGATTTAATATTAGCCAGGTTTTAGTTGATGTTTTAATAGATGATTTATAAACATAAACTGTTTATCTGTGGATGAGATAGTTCTTAGAGAGCAAAACAATTATACTCACTTGTGTGACTCCCGTGACACCAAAATGAGGTGAAATACATGCAGACAGCGCGAGTAACTTGTAACATCTGACAGTGAGAAAGCACTCTGCATCAACAGAGTGGCCACTACCCTATTTTTTGCCAAGTTAGTCAGTGTGATCGAACTAGTTTTTTGTGGAAAATTCCACCTGACAAAATTGTACCACAGTGGCCTCAGTGATGAGGCTGCAACAATGCATGTCTTCAAAAAGCTCTGTGACCTCAATAAACTGAACAATCTCAAGAATATTCCATATCCAGTAACCCTGACCATATAGGTAACTGAAAAGCTGCTTTAAACAATTCTTGGGTAAATTTGAAAAAATAAGTATGATGCACACTTAGCTTGGAATGGCTGATAACACTTTCAAACACACTGATTGGATAATACATGTAATGTGAGAAAATAAAGTTATGACACTCTTTGAGTAAACTTACTCAACTCGTGTCATAACTTTCATATTAAATAGCCAATCGTGTAAGATCCTCTATATGTAAATTGACACAGAGGCCGATTCTGAAATGTTTTGAAATGTTTTTCACTTTTATGATACTTAAGAAAATATCTTTGAACCTAATGTATGGCAGAGTCATGTTATTAACACAACAGGACAGAGTAGTCAGCCAAGCAGAATATCAAATAACTTACAGTACATGATGTACTTTCTGTAATAGCTAGTAGTGAACCATCGTTGGCTAAAACCACAGGTATCTCTATCCTTTACACACTGGCTCTATTGTGCAACACGAGGGATTCTTTTTCTGGAATCACCCGGTTGACAATGGACTTTGCATGTACTCAGGTGTTCTTTCACAAGAACACCCCACCTGATGGCAGAAAAAACGGGTTGATCTTTTACAAGAACACACTACCTCGCACTCGTCCTACATAATTGTAATCAATACATCCCTGGATAGTTTCAAAGGACGCCTGTGCGAAGACAGGAAGAACAAGAGTTGTCCTCCATGCTTCTCGAATTCAAGAGGACATCTCCGGCGGCTCCTGTGTTGAAAGCGAACATTTCTCGGCTGGAGATCCATTTATACAACCCATCCGAACCAGCCAAGTAGGGTATACAATAATAGTACACAGCAATACATTAGAATTTCCCCTCGCACAGCGAGAGAAGTAGCAATATTTTTTTCGTACGTCCATAAATAATATCTGCTCCAATGTTCAATAAATCACTGTGGCGTATTCTGCTATACATATTATCACAGGGACTGCCGTAAATGTAGGGCTAATCTTTGGTTGTCGCCTGCTGAGCGTTGATTGCAGACTAAGCAGTCAAAATGTGGACGTCTGTGTAAGGCAATGCATCAATTTACTGCCTTATATATATATGTGTCGGTACAAGTGAAATGTGTACCAGTAAACGTGAATTTCTGTCAGGCATTCCGTTAATTATGGGCCTGGTATGAGATCATGCATATGGACATAGGGATATGTAATTTGTATGTCTGCATGTTTTGCTTCATATGCGTGTCATGTAATATAGATTGTAACACGTATCAATTATATATATATACAAATCTTTGTACGGTAACGTGAGAGTTACGGACCAGTCAAATGGGTTGTGGAAGTTTTCGTCACCAGGTCGTCCTTCATGTAATACGAAAACCGAAGTATACACCGTCACATCAGCTGAACAAGATAGTTATTAACCTTGACCTGGGTTTTCAACGTGTAAAACACTTACGGCAGTGCATTGTACACAGAGGTCGCGAAGCACACAATACAGCTCAACAATACTAAGATTAAAACTGTCTCAATTTATCGTACCCTTCTGGCTACGAAATTTAATTTAACAGGGAATACCATTTACTGCAAATATTAAATGATAGATGCAAAAAGAACTATTCATACATCTGTCAACAGTATTGATTTATCGTAAACTTATGATAATAGTACAATCATAACAAAACTGTCTCTTTTTTCCAATATTTTGTTCACGATGATAACGTCAACATTTATTCTGATTATCTTCACAGCCGACTGAGCCGTGCTCTTCAATTTGGAACACCTTCACACATGCAAAGTCCATTGTCAATCGGGTGATTGTAGAAAAATGAATCTCTCGTGTTGAATAATACAGTCATTGTGTAAGTCAGTTACCACCCTCGACTGAGGGACTCGGTGTGCAATTGCACGGAAGCGAGTGTTCATACAGCTTGAATCCCTCAGTCTCAAGTGATAACTATAACAGATATCGCTGGTACACATGTATCATGTTCATGGGAAATGCGACTGTAAATTTCAGTCAATCAGCAAAGCAACACCTTGTGTATACTGACCAATCAGATGACTTGTCTACCACGACCATGGTGACTATGACAACAGATTCGAAAACACCACAGTTGCCTGGCTAGTGGTTATTTGGTGGTGGTAGATGAATACATACATTTTCAATAAATTATGAAAATTAATAAATATAAAGGGAACTATGTTTAAAAAATCGATTCGAAGAAAAAATAATTACATTTATTAATTTTCATAATTTACTAAAAATATACGTACTCATCAACCATCAAATATCACAGAAGCCAGACAACTGTGAAAAACACTGAAAGTGGGCGGAACCCACTTTCGCCTTTGGTTCAAAAAGTCTCCTTGATGTTGTGAAGATGGTGATGACCATGATAAACACATAGGAGATCAAGTGTTGAAAGAGGACTAGGTAAATCTTAATGTTTTAATGCTATTTCAGAGTTTTTTCACTCACCAAGCCTCAATCCGTTTTCTGTTTTTAAAAACAGCTCCAAATCTAATCTCACCCACAGGCAACAAAATGTAATGAGCTGTTCATTATTATTTTGCGCTGTGTATAACGTGAAACAGGTCACACAATTTAGTTTTATCAATCCATCCTAGCTAAAACCAGGGGTATCTCTATCCTAGATATAGCCCCTGGTACGCTTGGGCAATGTATCGCGATCAATGACACACAGCGGCATCCTGCACATATTGACCAATCAGATCACTTAAGCACTGCGACCATGGCGAAAACACCATAGCTTGTGCGATACCCAGTGGCAGAAGAACATGCACCTTTTCAACAACAATGAACATTAATAAATATAAGGAAACATAGTTTAAAACAAAATCTATTTGAAGAGAACATAAACCCATTCATCTCCATTCATCTACCATCAAACATCCAAGCCAGGCAAATGTAGAAAACACCGAAGCTTTAACGGCGGTCCGCGATGTCAGTGTATCCGACCTCACCGTCCCACTGAAGGACTTGAAGTGGGTTGAAATGCACGGATTTCTATAAAATTTCACTGGTCTATCCATTAATATTTTATTGTAATGCGTGCTTGGATTAAATATTTTACATTCGGTATCAGCGAATAGTTTAGCAGCGAAAGTAAAACCCAAACGTATTTTACCATCAGCGCAGTTTTTCTAGGTCACGTAACTGGAGTGTGGGCGGAATGCGGTTTGCTAACAAATAGAAACCTTGACGTGGTGAAGATGTTATCAATCATGCCAGTATATATTTCAATTATATCATAAATAACATCAGTATGGTAAAGACAAACGCAAACAAAGTCTTTTTAGGTAGAGCAGTTTCACAACATCTACAGAGGTGTGATGGCAGACTTCTCAGTGACAAAATAATAGCAATGGGCAGGGTAGATATCTAGGACTACAACCTGGAAATAGAACTGACCAGTACGTTCTTTCATTCATGCATTACCAATCACGCGCTGATTATCCATGCAAATCAAAATGCCGAACCAATGGAAGATCATGGAACCATATGAACTGTTCCTTCCGTTTTTTACTACGGTGGGGCAGAGATCATTCCACCAGACATGTAGATGAGAGGTATATATGCAATCGAAGCCTGGAGATTGGGTGTTTTTTGCATCACGGTTATAATACGGTAAGTATAAGCCCGATTAATGTTACTAACCCTTTAAGTGTTGTCAGTGGAGTTTGTTGACCGTTCTTCACCTCAAATATTTTGATAGACCTGTCAGAGGAACAAGTGGCCAGTTTGGTGCCATAGTAATCCATCTGAGCATCATGCTGCAATTATAACAGGTAAGAACATTGCAAACATTGCTGGGTAGACAGTACACCATATCTACACTTATGAGCACATGAATTCATCCTACATTAATATAATAGACTAGAGTTTTCCGACTTTTAGGACTTACAACAATTCTAAGGACATTGATGTCAATTGCATGAACCTACTAATGACAATAATTCATGTGATATGATAATGTCTGATTGATGACTTTCATGGAAGTGCACATTCAGTTAGAAAGTACAGTATGTGGGAACATTGATTTGAATTCTTAAAGATGTAATCAGCCTCAAAATGGATGGATTTTGTAAACTCTCTCCTATGCGTTTTTCCGGCAGGGAAGATTACCAAAGTATCATATGTATTATATTTGATTATGGTGGGATCGCCATATACAACGAATGCAAGAATATCTTGTCAGAGAAATATGAAACTCTGCCCGCTTCGACGTGTTTTCTGTTTCGCCATTGAGTGTGTGTTGTATGCGGAGAGGAAAATGACGTCACTGCGTGACGTATGAGTGACGTGGCGACGCTCACGAATCTGAATGCTGCACATCAGCTGCAGCTATGGGATAACGTCATGGCTCGTGCCTACGGTTCGGTAATGTCGCATAGCATACGCTGGTAGAATGCACCACACGTGTATACGCTTGTTGACACGGCCGTGGAAAAAATAAACGGCATGCCATGCTGTTTATTTTTAAAGATCAACTCCTTCTATTTTCTCGTGAATGGTAGAAACAAGTTCAGTTTTTTGTGGTCAAATGTGTCTCTTTTTGTATCTGTTATAACATATGTCACTTTCGCTGAGTTTGAGAGGCATCGATTTCAGCCCAGATTTGAGGCTGATTACATCTTTAACTTTTTCATCTTTACATTCATTTCATACTTTACACAAGAAGGCAAACAATTGGAATATATACATATGGACTACAGCCTGTTCAGTATAGAGAATTCATACCATCATAGTTCAAGTTCAACCTACACTGTTACTGTATATTAATGCTTTTCCATTTGAATTTTTCAAAGTTCACATGGAGTCAAAAACATGACATGATAATTCATGTATCGTACCTGTACAGTGAAACCGGTGTATACCGACCATCCTTGGAACAGATTATAGTGTCGGTTTTGACGGGGTTCTGGTTTATCAACGTTCATAATACTTTAAATATAAGTATTGGGACTATGGATAATGTCAGTATTTAGAGGTTGGTCGGTTTATACAGATATCGGTATTCAAAGGTTTCACTGTCGCTGGTACATAAGATGTATACTCACAATCATATCTTCATGAGCTGTGTCAATGGAGCTTATTACAGACACCTACAAATGTATATCAACACACTACTAAAACATTCTAACAAAAACAGTTTAAGGACTCGAGGCCCATTCACACAAAAATGCGGACACCCTCTTACAGATTTTCTTTAATTACATCACAACAAAATGCACTGAACCAAGCATATTATAAATATATGTTTTGAAAGGTACAGATTCTGGCAATTTAATTTTATTAAACATTTCACATTTGGAGTAAGAACAGTTTAATCAAGCAATTTAAAAAAATACAGTCTGTTACTTCTAGATTTTCTCCTAGAATGTTTTAAAACTTGATATACTCATTGATTGTAGACTCATTGATTGTAGACTCATTGATTGTAGACTCATTCATTCTAGACTTCAAACCTCACAACTATCTCTGAGATATTCTAATTTCATCTCAAAACATTTTTCTTTGACTTCAACAGGTTAGGTGTAATACCTCTATCGGCGTACAGTACCTCAAATTGCGTATAATACCTCAATAGGGGTATACAGCGATACCTCAATTGGGGTTGAGGGTACTAAATAAAAAGTAATCGTCCCACACATGATTCACAACTTCCAATCTTTCGAACGGGGAGGGTCTCGTCAGACATGGTATGCATTCGTCCTTAGCCCAAACTCCTTTTCAAGCCGAACGACTAACGCAATTCCGCCGACTAATCGTTTAAACAAACCACTTGCACATTCGCCATTGTTGTTATGGAGGCAAAACGTTAATATTTCAACATTTTCTCACCTCAGAAATTTCTCCGCATGGGCAGCGCCATTTTCTCTCTTCTTCCTGTGACGAACTGCAAGATACAGCGCCGTCTCGTGGCAGCAAGTCGCTTAACTTAACCCTTCATCTCCTCTCATACTGCTCATGTTAGCGCATAGTCTTTGAAGCTCCATCTTTCGTGAGCAGAATGGTAATGAACCCCATAAACTCTGACAACGGGGGCAGTATTCTTCCCCATTCGTTAAGGGCAAACAGTGTGAAGTTCTTGTTGTTATTTTACTACGTCATGCAAATATTGTTAACAGTATCTCATACGTGTATATGAAGGGATAAATCATGTCAAATTGAGCTCATTCAAAAATATATGTATACATTACTACAGAGTTAATTTTATTGAAACCCATTAGACTATTACATACACTTGACATGCCAACAGTAACATGGGTTGTTTCCATATTTATCAGTCAAATGAAATTCAGATCCCATAAGTGTCAGAACCCAAATTACACATAAAAGGTTAATAATGTTGGCAGAGTTTATGGGGTTCATTACCATTCTGCTCACGAAAGATGGAGCTTCAAAGACTATGCGCTAACATGAGCAGTATGAGAGGAGATGAAGGGTTAAGTTAAGCGACTTGCTGCCACGAGACGGCGCTGTATCTTGCAGTTCGTCACAGGAAGAAGAGAGAAAATGGCGCTGCCCATGCGGAGAAATTTCTGAGGTGAGAAAATGTTGAAATATTAACGTTTTGCCTCCATAACAACAATGGCGAATGTGCAAGTGGTTTGTTTAAACGATTAGTCGGCGGAATTGCGTTAGTCGTTCGGCTTGAAAAGGAGTTTGGGCTAAGGACGAATGCATACCATGTCTGACGAGACCCTCCCCGTTCGAAAGATTGGAAGTTGTGAATCATGTGTGGGACGATTACTTTTTATTTAGTACCCTCAACCCCAATTGAGGTATCGCTGTATACCCCTATTGAGGTATTGTACGCAATTTGAGGTACTGTACGCCGATAGAGGTATTCCACCTAACCTGTTCAACAACGTGCAGCCATGCCGAGTTGCGATAGAGCTAAATATAACAACAATGATCATTGTCTACGGCACAGGGAAAGAAACTAACCGTCTCTTGGCGTCCACCTTCCATGGGAATAATGTTGGCACCGGGTTATGCGAAGTTGGATCAACACCTCCTTCAAAATGTAACTTGTATAGGAGCAAATCCGGGTAAACTTGTTTGGTCCCCATGTCGCTTCGCGTCGAACCATTTGAACTGTTGAACCCAGTTTCGACGCAACGCATTTTTCTCTCGGGTGGGAAATGGGTGAAAAGTTACATCAACCATGGATATTTCCTCTCTTTGTTCCGTTTTTTAACAGCGGCATTGCAGCCCGGAACACAACAGATAAAGTTTGGCATTTTATCGCCCGGTGTCAGATTCTGGGCCCTTCCGCTTTCACTGGAGTGCAAACAAATTTACCCACAGGTACAAAAGAGCTACAGGACAGGGGGCACAACTCTTGGGTTATATGATGCTTTATTGCATTTTGTGCATTGTTGGAGCGCATTAAGATAGACTTATTACTGCGTCTCCCACTTTTACATAGTTTGAAACACACAGCATTAATTACAATCTTACATACATATAGAATACAACATGTGACGGCCGGAGAGAACAATATCGAAACATAATTCAGCTAATTGCTGGGGTGGGAGGGGGGGGGGACTAGAGATATTTATGTGGTTATTATGCTAATATCGGTCGCTTAGGATTTGCTAGGGGTAGTTACTTTTTCTTTGTTGTTAGCTTTGTGTATAATTATATTCTTATTCAAATCGTTTTGTCGTTTTGATAAACTCACCTAAACATATCTGAGCTTCAATGTTTAATTTTGTACTTTTTTCATCGTTTCCAAATAGCAATGCCTGGGTTGATGGCATCAGCTCGGTACCATAGATTCTATTAATAATTTCCAGAAGGACAACTCTTTGATTTCTAAACACAACTCTATGCGTATTACATAGACTTTCCAAGTCAAATCTTTATCTTTCTGGTGAGGGGTAAATAACTTTTCCATTAGTAATGCAAGTGAATGAAAAAATAATCTTTTTATACCTATTACGTGTGTCAGGTAAAATTACAAATTATATCAATTTACAGTATAATGAAACTGATATATTACAGAAATTTTGTAGAGGTAAATATATTTTAGGAAACCAATATTTATTTGGATATAGCTGTTTATAAAGGTGATGATCTTGTCTGACCACTCATCTGTCATCACCCTAAAAAGGTGATGAGATTTCATCAACTTCTTAGGGTGATGACCAAGGATGGCCACTCGTCGTTCATCATGACTGGATCTCATCACCCTTTTATGGTGATGGCCTGGTTTCATCACCTTTTCAGGGTGATGGATTTTGTCGTCACCTTTTCTCATCACCCTAAAAGGGTGATGACCAGACCCCATCACCCCATCACCACAAAAAAGTGATGGCCCATCACCTGTTTTCTGACTGCGTGGGTTGGCGTATCCGTCTTTTTGACGCTACTGAACTGAAACTGGCCCAAAATCTTTACTGTTTTAAGAAAACAGAGTTCACAGTCTGCCTGCATGATCCCCACATCTATCTCAAACCATATGTGCAAATAAAATATCGCCCCACTTCAACCCCACTATCGTCTTAGGCTATGCATGAAAAAATGCTTGTCCAACAAAATCCCCACGTTTAACTTAAGCTATGAAAACGGCGAGCATTTTGCCCTACATCATCCCCACGCCGGACTTAAACTTTCAGCACAGCCCCGCACATTCCCTACATTGGACTTTGTCTACGAGCGCTGGAAAAAATCCACCCCACCTAATCCCTATAAACAACTCAGTCGATTAACTCCGAAGTTCATTTTCCCTACACGAACCCCACGTTACACTTTGAATATTTAGCAGATAAAGTTATGCCCTACATCATCCCCACGCGGACTTTGAATTCTCGCCCATTCACCCGGCATAATCCCCACATCAGCCCTACATAATCCCCATATTTATGCTAAATTTGCATAACCGTGGGCAGCTGCCCCACACAAACCCTACGTTATCCCCACGAGGAAAGTTCCAAACCACGCTTCGCCCCACACGAACCCCACGCACCCACCAATACCCCACAGTTTCCCTACGCAATCCCCACGTTTATGTTTGTAAGGGATGCCTTGAGATGTCACTTGAGGTCGCTTCTAGGTTACATAATTTCCATGCTTCACTGCATGGAAATTATATTACAGAGGCAAAAAACGTTCAGTCAACCATTCTGAGTTGATTTTAAAACTTGGAAGGCAGAAAGACCCTTCCGCATCCAACGCCTATGAAGTAGCAGTTGTCTCCCTCATGTATATCCCCCGAGACCAACAATGCTCAAAAATATTGCTGCCATTTCGGCGGGGGACTTAGCATCCTCTGACTGCTTGTAGAGTTTGGTTGTCAATTTCTCTCCTTTTCCTAGGTTAAGAGATAGTGATTACCTTTAAAACCCTTCTAAAAATTTGAACAGCAACATCCATCCAATTTAATAAATATTGACAGAAATTGTAATTATCTGCAAACAGTTAGAATATAATAAAAAATTAAATACTATTTATATAATTTTTTCATCACTATGTTTTCTAGCTTATCAGATGGAGCATGGGTCAGTCCACTTAACGTTGCCTACAGCTAAAAAATGCACACCAACCTATATTTTTCCCCTCATATTACACAATAACACACATTATTCAAAAAGTTAATTACTTTGATTTACCAGCAGCGACAGGAAACTATAGTTTAATCTATCAGTGACTAGTTCTCCTTTGTCAAGATGTACCCCTCTAATTTCTCGACCAGTCTGCGAAACAAAACTCAATACCCCTGAACTTGTCATTATATTACCGTGTTCGATATGTGGGTAGTTTGTACACCAATATCAACTCGGATAAGGATTTCAACAGTTAAGTCATGTCGGTATTACCAACACACAATAGAATCAACGTTATGTTTTTCCACTTATCCGACATTTCCTCTGATATAAATGCTGTTTCTTCGCTTAGAAACTGATTTTCCGTGAAAAGTACGACTACGGATATACGCTTTGTATATGATGGTGGTTATGTTAGCAATACTACCATTTTTGTTTTAATGGTGTCAGTATAATCTACACTATGGCATAACACCCCGAAGAATGGTCCTTATTGATGAAGCTCAAATTGACTCAACAGAAATTCTCATCTAGAAAACGTCTATTTGGACAGCGGCTTCTCCAGGTTTACCATCGTACAACTAAATTGCAATACGGTTGGTATCTCATCTTTCTTCGCATCATAAAGATATTTTGAATTGTACCCAACAGAGACATTTTCCGCCATCGAGGGGATATTATCCTGACTCGGTCAAACAGCTTGGACTAATAATTCAGACATCGCGGGCCCTTATATTCCTACTATTAGAGATAACTGGCAATCCAATTTAATGTGCCCAGCTTTCGTGATATCAACACGATGAAATTACAGAGCGTGGGATATTTGAGTGGCATTCAGAAGATTTTGAAGTTGCAAACTGCGCCAAGACGTCTCTGCGATTATACGGCAAAATGTTCCTAGTTCATATGGAATTCTTATCATACGCAATTACGATGTAGTTGGTGCCAATGCCCACGATTTCCATCCCAAACCGTATAATGACCGCATAAATTGGAAAACTTTACGGAATTATACGTTGCGCGCTTTCGTTTATGAACATTCCAGAACACTGCATTATGGAGAGTACAATACCAATAATATAAAAAAATCTCGCCGATCTTATGTTCGGACATTCTGTATATGGCGAGTATTTCCTGGCTCATTTTCATGTTACAAATGAAACGCATCGATTTCGCGTTGTTATCATAGGCTCTAATGACTCAGACTATCTTCGGTGAATAACAGTTCATAAGACCGTTTGTTATTTGATTAGCAGACCACACACCCTTCCAATTTCCCTAATCCATTATGTCCCTATACTCCGAGACCGACGCACTTATATTGGCGTTGAATTGTCTTTAATAGATGGCTAATCTGAAGCATTCAGAAGACGGACACGGATAATTGGACACGGATAAATGAGACAAAAAATAACCAGCTGGTGAGAATAATTTGATTTAATGGACAGTTAAGCTCACGAGGCTGATTATATACTAGAATTGATTACTAGGAGTATATCCACCATTTTTATATTACTTCAAATCCTATTTCCAGAAGATATTATCCAACACCAATACACAATTACAGCAATATGATCACACCATCCACTGTAGCGAACGTTTTGTATATTATTTTTTGTGCGCAGTAGTTAAACATTGAGGAACAAGATCACTTGCACACAACACAGAGAACATATTTTCCGTTTTTTAATTCAAGTCTCGAAATACATATTTTCAGTGTCAAAGGTGCCAATCCTTCATATACCCCTCGTCCGCCCATATATATAACAAGAGGATAATTTTCGGATGACGTTATTCCCAAACGGGTTCATGCAGGGGAGAAAACAACATTCCCCAAAACGGATGAACACGTAATGAATCGTGATTTGAGGCAAGAAATTAGTTTGACGAAAACATGCGGAACGCAATTTTCTGAGAACTCATGATAAATGCACCTAGGATTAGATAGCATCAAAACGACCCCAATATGATATATGCTGTGATGTTGGACAATTCTACCGGTGTCACTATTTTTCATCTACATTCATTTAGGATTGAAGCTGTATGTGTGACTAATGACCCGGCGCTAAAGGATCAGTGGGGTGGGTGAGATGGATAAGAGGAAGATGATGGTCATGAGTTGTTAATGAGTTTCACTTCCAGAACAGGATTCTAATAATATTAAACAAGCTTTAGCGCGCCATTGTGAATTAATGTATTTAGTGTATGATCTAATAATTAGGTAGTAATCAGTTACCAGTATTGATATGTTCTTTTTCTTTGTTGTTTAGATGAAGGTCTGCACGAATTCCATGCCAATTATGATATGTGGACAGTTTATCTTTAAATTAATTCAGTACTCTCTTTCCCTCTAATATAAGATTACAACAGTTTCTTGCACAGTTACACAGGCAAACTTTTACCAACCAGTACCACTCAGTAACTGGTTGGCTACTGGTTGGTGAAGAACTGATTGGTACTGGTAGGAAAGGTGCCCTTGTGGTATCGTTCAGTTTTCAACTGGTCAGTACCAACCAGTAACCAACCGGGCACTGATTGGTCATGCATTGGATCCTATGAATTTTCTACTGATTGGCTACCATGCAGTTATCAATCAGTTACCATGAGTTACCGCTATGTTACCATCCCAATTTTGCACACTTGGTACCTGTTGGTAATAATGCAGTAACACTTCAGTACCTTGATTGGTTACAGCTCAGTTACTGAACGGCTACCAACCAATTTCTTCTTACCTGCCAGTACCTCTTGGTACTGGTAGGTACTGGTAGGAAAGGTCCCCTTGTGGTACTGTTCGGTTGTCAAGTTGGTCACCAATCAGGAACTGAACAGTACCAACCGGTCACCAGTCAGTTACCAGACATTTCATTTATGGTATAATCTATTGGTTACCAACCAGTAACTGACAAGTAGCCTTCAAGTCAGAACTGCATGGTACTACAAAGTTGGGATCGTTATGGCTACCAATTGGTAACCAATCAGTTACTGGTAGGTAACTGGAAAGAACCTGGCATGTATTGCCAAGTGGTGACTGATTGGTAACTGCACGGTACTGTTCAGTCAGGACTTGACGGTACCAAGCCTAAAATTTCCGTGCAGTACCAACGAGTTACCTAGAGAGTACCAACAGGTAACAGAACGGTACCAATTGGTACAGAACTAAAAGGTACTGGTTGGTGAAAGTTTGGCTGTGTATAGACGTTTTTGAATGACATGTTAGGATAGGAGATGATATGAAAATGAATTCGGAGCTGCAGAACATATACTCGAAAATCAACCTTTGCATACTGTAACATAATTTGATCGGTTGCACTGGGAATTCATCAACTATTGTAGAAGAGAACGGCGTATCGCGTTGGGTACACAGGTTCTCGTCACATCACCGAATTTAAGCAACGTTGCGCCCGTTCAATACTTGGATGAGTGACCGGTTGCTGTACTGGCTATCCAGGATAATAGTAACAGGTGCCCTCTCATGTCTTGGCACATGTAGGCACTGTCGTGATATGACTGAAATATTGTTGAGAACGACGTTATATCATACTCACTAACTCACTCCATTATAATAGAGAAAAAAGGAGAGAAAGAGAAATGCGAAATATATGTGCCAGTTCATGGCGATTGCTCGTGTCTTTTCCCACAAAGACATGCATACATTCGAATTCAGAATTGATAGAGGTTATATCTTCAGATGCCCGGAGCTTGAAGTGAAAAAAAGCTTTAATGAGCGGACACCGACAACTCGGTAAAAAAACATATCTTTTGCTATTTCATTATAATATGATGCCATCGATATTCTTACGATCCAGCACGCGATCTCATCAACACAGCGAGAGGAAATCAATTTGTGTCAATTTCCCCAACAGCTAAATATCGTTATCATTGTGATTCATTGGCACGTTGAAGCTGAAGTTTAGACTCGCACTCATTTATGGAGGTAATTCCACGTTCTTATTAATATAAGAACGTGGAATTACCTCCATAAATGAGTGCGAGTGCTGGAAACATCCGGAACGTGTCTGTTTGTCCACAATTTTGAAAGGTTTTATAGTCGGCATTATAGGCGAACGTCTCAAGTGGACAGAAACTGGTACATCTCAATCAAGGATTAATAACAAACGTGGCATCAATTTTGATTTTCTGTTCGAAGACACCAGTGCAAAATGCGTAAGGTCCTGTTCAATTTCCTCAATTTGTTTTTACCCCGAGGCCACTCGGCCATTTTGGCCTCGGGGTATTGTCGTCGCCATGTACGTCCGTCCGTCCGTACGTCCGCCCGTCCGTCCGTCCGTTACCGCATTTTAGGCAAAACCGCTTGAGACACAATCACCAAATTTTCAACACTTATTTATATAGTGCTAAGTCAGACGCCTATCGAATATATCGATCGATATATTGACTGACCGTTCATATTAAAAGCTTTAACTGTTTTGTAGAGAGAAATGTTTTGTATCACTTTCATAATTTGCTCACCAAAATCAATGATAGCATTTTTTTTTATTTTGAAGCATTCATATACAATATGTACTCTTACACTGGGTTTCAACAATGTAAATAAACCTAAAATATTGTGCTCGAGGGGGCGAAGCCCCGAGAATGTATTATCTCGCCAATATTTGGCACACATTGTCGAGTGTCTAAATATGTAACTGATTTATCCAATGATCATCTGACCATGAGCGTGGCGTTTCGCCTTTTTAAACATAATCCGGAAAAAATAGGTCAGCTGTGATGTATTTCAAATACACTACGGGGGAATTGTATAGTGAATATATTGCAAAAGATCGATCAAAGGACATTGAGGATCATTGGATAACTCAGCTTAAAAATTGATGGATTGATTATTCACCATTTTATCAAGGCATATACAAATATAATAATCGATTACGGCTTTGAAAATGTCGCGAATGAAACCTCAGGGAGCTTGTTCTATCCCAAACTAATGTTTTAAATAAGTAGACGATTGGCTGAAGCAGGTGAAGAAAAGATACATGTATGCGCTCAATGTCTGCTGTAATTGTATTAATCTTAATGGGATGCTGTGAATAATAACTTCATGAGTTAAAAAAACTGAGAGAAAAATACAGATCGCATCAGGCTATTTATACAGATGGTTCTAAAGATGGTGAGAGAGTAGCATGTGCTGCTAACTTTAGTTCCAAAACTAAAACCTGTCGACTACCAGGTAAAAGTTCGATATTCACTGCGGAAGGTATTGTGTCCACTAAAAGGTGAAAAGTATGTCATATTCCCAGATTCATTGTCATGCGTTCAAGCGATTAAAAGTGGAACTTCAACTCATCCCACCACCTTGAATATTCTACAATTATATGACTGTAGATTTGATCAACACATTGATATTGTGTTTTGATGGTTGCCTAGTCACGTTGGCATCAGTCACGTTGGAGGTAATACTGAGACTGATAAGATGGCTAAGGCAGCTCTAGATAATGAGGTTGATCCTGTTGAAATCCCATATAGCGATTCCAGGCCCTCAATCTGTACTTATGTGAGAAAGGTGTTTCAATCTTTATGGGATGCTGGGGATAATAACAAACTTCATGTGTTCAAAAACAAATGTAGGCTATACTCATCTGAACAGGCAGAAACGTTTCGATCCAGCCATGATCAGGCGATGTAGAATCGGCCATACACGATTAACTCACGAACATTTACTAAAAAAAAAGAGCCCATCCCAAGGGGTATTCCATGCCACGAAGTTCTCACAGTGAAACAGATTAGATTGTAAGAGATTCTTTTTATCGAGCAGCTACTTTGAAAGATCTTTTTAGTCGGGTGAAAGAAGACTGTATCTTAGGTTATTTGAGAGAAATCGGTTTGTTGCATGGGTTTTCATGTATGTGCATGTCTTTTGGTGTGCTGCGTTGGTTGCGTCTGGACTGCTGGGTTGTTGACTTGTTTTTGTTAAAATAATTAGAATTTTGTTCGATCGTCCCTATATAGCTGGAATATTGCTGAACGGGACATTAAACCTTAATTCTCTCTCTTGTTATTGTTGGAATACTCAGAATTGTGTTTGATCATCGCTTTTTAGCTGAAATATTGCTGAACCTTAAACCTTAATTATCTCTCTCTCTCTGTAATTACTTACGATATATATAGGTATTATATAAATGAACTTGAATAATGGTGAATAGATGATTGAGCCCTCGATGCAGTACATGTTTTGGAAATCTGCCAATTTTAGCAATTCTGAGATCCCTATTGGGCAGATGATTGACAATACAGTCGTGTACAAATGATGTTTGTCTCTTCAACAAAAAGCTGGCAGAACTAACAAGATTGTGTATATACAGCTTTAAATAATACAAGTGGATAGATAAACATTAATCAAATAAAAAAAACATAGTAGAGCTATTTTCGCAACATTTGTTGTGGTTTATAGTATATACACCCTCGAATAGATAAAGAAATATGGTGTAATACTCAACTATAATACTATGCAAGAGAAGCTGAATTAATGACAAACATGACTGTCATTTCCCAGCGGTTCACGTTTTATAACCAACTATCTGCATAATTTCCTTACACATTCAAATTTCCAGACGGTATAAACCATTTTCTCCCTGGGTGTATATTATCTGTTAACTCGAACATTCAAACTAATTGGCATGGACTTTCACCAACCGAAAATATTGTCACTGTCATGAGACATTTCTCGCGGATGGGAATAAGAACAGACAAGATCAGCGTGATAATTTGCCGGTATTGAAACTAATCGTGGACCTTCAGTTCAACACATCTCAACAGTCCCAATGGACATGGCGAAATTGTTCCCTGCATTGTCGGTAGACTGGAGACTATGAGATCACAGATTCGATGGCAAAGGTTCTTCTATCGAGTGATCATCTGGCTGGATCTCTTCCAGACTATAGAGACTTAGTTACAAAAAAATTCTTTGAGATATTCATCCAGGTGCCGCCATGGATTTCACGGTTTGAAGCCTCGGCCCAACCTCCCCACAGCGCATGTTTTGCTTCAGACGCTTACTCCACTTACATTCCTGCCCTTAAAAGCGGAAGTTGAAAAGAAGTGGTGCGCTTTTGTGGCCTTTTGGTATCATTTCAGGCTTTACCGGTCAACTAGGTATTACCAGAGGAGCGAGGTTGGGCCGACTATATAATATCCTGTGAGAGCTGCCGTCTGTGTACGATTGCGGTCACACTGTTTTCAGTGAGCGATTCTCTTCAAGAATGCCTAATCAATATGACGCAATGGTTGCACAGCGTTTATCTTCTTGCTAGTATTTATTTGTACCACTTATAATTGTACGGTATGTGAATACATGTACCACGTTATGTACATTGAAAACCGTTTGTAACAAAAATGAACTTCCAGTTCTCTTTATTCAGTTTTACAAGCTCTGTCGGCATGTATTGCAATCATAACATCTGGGGATTTTGTTACCAAAAATATTCAACAAATATTTATGTACTTCGAGTTAACTGAAAAAAATCCTTCATGCGTCATATATCATTTTGGCACACAAATCATACCTCATTGTGGGCTGATTCTTCGAAAAATCGCGCATGACGAATAGGAAAACACTCACGCATACGCGATTCAGTTTAAATCCTACCGATCATCCCTCAGCCTTGCACATGGGCGAATTGATTTTTCCATATTCATACACATAACTTATTCATCCCTGAATAGAGGCTGACAGAATGGTTAAGGCAGCCATAGATGATGATTTTGATCCTGTTAGAATCCCATATAGCGATTTCAGACCCTCTATCTGTACTTATGTGAGACGGCTGTTTCAATCGTGAATAATAACAAACTTCAGGAGTTAAAAAAAAAACGGTTTGCTATACTCAACTGAACAGCATGAAACGTTTCGATCAAACCATGATCAGGCGATGTAGAATCGGCCATACACGATTAACTCACGAACATTTACTAAAAACAAAGCCAGTCCCAAGGTGTATTCCATGCCACGATGATCTCACAGCGAAAAATATTCTTATCGACTGCATAGATTTTAAGATTGTAAGAGATTCTTTTTATCGAGCGACTACTTTGGAAGATCTTTTTAGTCGAGTGAGGGAGGACTGGCTCTTGGGTTATTTGAGAGAAATCGGTTGTTGCATAAGTTTTAATGTGTGTATGTTTTAATGTGTTGGATTACTAAGTTATTGGCTTGAACACTTAGAATTCTGTTTGGTCGTCGCTATATAGCTGAAATATTGCTGAACGCGACGCTAAACCTTAACTCTCTCTCTCTCTTCTGTATACCAAGTGTCGTACTGAATACTTGAACAGTATCAAGGGATATATAAATCATCAACGTTGAACCTTAATTCTCTCTCTCTGCCTTGATCGTCGCTATATAGCTGAAATATTGCTGAACTCGACGTTAAACCTTAATTCTCTCTCTCTCTCTCTCTCGCCTGTATTTTTGTGGGAGAAGGGAATTTGCTGTCTTGTCCCTTTTCCATGGACATCAGCAACTTTGAGATCTTTGCAATGTTTGCAAGATAGGGTATCTTGAAGCAGACGATAAAACGCCCCATGAATGCGGATGTGGTGTCCCATAAAGTTGGCCAAAATGTCAAGCTCATTGTCTTTGAGGGTTAGAATTTGGGAAAGAGTGCCAATCGGTTGTCTCAAGCCAGTTGATCTTAATAGTTCAGAATGCTCTGCACCACAAACTTCGCTGAAATTCGGCATGTCACAACATCGAATATGCCCCAATCCACCTTTGTGTGGATTTGTATTTAAAGAAACCCTTCATTATTCCACCTCTTGGAATTCGTGTTAAACCACACATTGTAGAAGCTGGTATTAAGTTTAGTCAAATTTTACCTAACAAGCTCTTATCAGTTTCACCATGGCAGGTAACCAGACCAGAAGTAGACGGTATCTTAGGTTATTTGAGAGAAATCGGTTTGTTGCATATGTTTTAATGTGTTGGATTACTAAATTATTAACTTGAATACTTAAAATTGTGTTTGCTCGTCGCTATATAGCTTAAATATTGCGGAACGCGACGTAAAACCTTTATTTTCTCTCCCTCTCAATATTATTTGTTAAAAGCTTTGAAGTCAATTATTTGATCAGTTTATCACCATGTGTTAGATGAGCATGTGTGGTTCACTTGTTGTTCTCAAAGATGCATTCAGACTCAAGTGGGTATCTCCAGATCAATATCTTGACTGACAGTTCGAAACCTTTATTTTTTTGTAGAAGGAAATATTTTTCATCACTTTCTTTCCGCTAACTGATAGTTGATTATGCATTTTATATTAGTGTTGTAGCCTGATAGGGATCCTAGAACCTTAAGATATCGATGTAGCACGAGGGTAATTGCTCGGCTTTACTGCAGGTACTTCAAACAAAACAATTATAAATAGGTAATCTTTCTCTGTGCTGTCTGGTGTTCAATTCGCTCCCTCGAGTCAGCTTCATCTGGGCTGGGAGTTTTGGGACATGTCCAGGCCTAGTGAAAGCCATTTCGTGCCCCCAAACATATTTTTCTTATCCCTTGAGGTTGGGGGGGGGGGGCGAAACTTACACTATACCCTTGAGTCACGTTCCAATAAAACATGTAAAAAATTCAACATCACCGCTTTGATGACGCCAGTTTTTCATTAATGTGTTTTCTTTGCAAAACTGCATGATAAATTAGTAAATAATAATCTGATGTGAAATAAAAATAGTTTTTGTCCACTTTCCCCCGTGGAAAAGCAGGAATTTTAAAGAAAAATGACGAAAACATCACTTTTCGGGTACCCCACATGGCCACGTTTTGAATTTTTCCATGATCATCTTCTTGGGGCTTATG
Source organism: Hanleya hanleyi (assembly GCA_036873755.1). NCBI lineage: Eukaryota > Metazoa > Mollusca > Polyplacophora > Lepidopleurida > Hanleyidae > Hanleya > Hanleya hanleyi. The sequence continues at coordinate 8,237 of JAVTVY010016946.1, read as the reverse complement.
CTAATAGGCTCCAAATAACACCAAAATGATAAACTTCGACGTCACCCCTGTCCTCTAGCTGGATAGGAAACGAAAATATATAACAACCACCCCCTCCCGCCTTGGGCCCAATAATGTGATAAACCCCAAAGACATGAGGCCTAGTAGGATTTAATATATATCTACTTTCGGTTTAGCTGTGTAACAAATCTCATTGAATGACCTCAATAAGCCATATTCTGATACCAATGTGGCGTCCCTAAGGCACGAAGAACCTAGGAAAATCGATATTTTATCATGTTTGGCGGCCATCTTTGATTTATGTGTTTCACCTGAATAAGCGAGAAAGGTCAAGAGAGTTCCTGGGCTGAAACTTCTCAGTAACATGCTTAGGGAAGCATCATGTACAATTTGCCGCTTTTATCCGCTCTGTAACGGTAATCTTGAAAAATAACGCCAAGGCACAGGACTATAACTATAGAAATAAACCTCACAGACGATAGATGAATAATTGCTGACTATCATTTCCCGGTGGTCCACGCTTCAAAACCAACTATTTGCATAATTTCCTAACACATTCAAATTTCCAGACGGTGTAAGTCATTTTTTCCCTAGGTAAATGTATATAGTATCTGCTTCCTCGAATATTCAGACTAATTGGAATAAACTTTCTCCAAGCGAAAATATTGTCAGTGCCGAGAATCATTTCACGTGGATGGGGAATTAGAACAGACAAGGTCAGCGCCATAATTTGCTGGTTTTGCAGCTAATCATGAATCTTCGGTTCACCGGATCTCGAATTAGTGCAGACAGTCCCAATAGGCATGGATGTTCATGCTACATGCGGTCGATTGGGGACTATGGACTCACAGACTGAATGTCACAGGGGTCTCCCTATCTGCATATCGAGCGATCAGTCTAGCAGGAACTCTTCCACACTATTTGGACTGACTTTAATAGTAAGAGTAAGGTGTTAGTAAGTAGGATTTAACGTCGTTCTCAACATTTTTTCAGTTAAATCACGACGGTTCCTACATGTGCCAAAACAGTCCACAATTGGACACTGATCAGCCCAGCCAGGACAGTACCCGGCTATCCATCCAAATATTGACCGAGCTCAACGTTGCTTAAATTCGGTGATCTGACGAGGACTGGTTTGTCCAACGTCATACGCCGTACTGACTTAAATAATATAAACAATACAAGTTTATAACGCACAACGCACACTCTGTTTCACAGGCTCACTTCAAGTATGTTGTGTCCTTTGGATCATACAATTTTCGACGTGGCTATGACATACAGGGAAACACCCACACACGCGGTTCAATTTAAATCCTTCCGGAAAAACCCCTCAGTTTGCGCATTGGCGAACTACTTTCCGTGAGCTTACTCAGATGAGCACGGAAAATGATCTCTACTATATTCCTTTTTATCGCTACGGTCAACCGAAATATGAAACCGAATTGAAGAGTGATTGAAACGCTCGAATAGTAGCGTTTTTAATATTTATGATGTAACCTCTGGTGTTGTGCGCTCGGGCTAGAATCCTGTCCGAAAATCTGACTGGTGTCTGGGGTATTATTATATACTTCATTGAGGTCCTTGATCCCGGCATATTCATTCCTCCGTTCATGTCTGATCGACTCGATTTTTTATACTCTGGAAACAACTTGGAAATTCTTTTGGATGAAGAATAATGGCCAGTGATTAGAATTTTATGAATAGAACACCTTTGTTCTTGTAGGAAAACATCTTGCGTTTTCATTATTTTGATTTCATACACAGTTGGAATTGATGCTGTGTACGAAATAGGTCTTTCGATTCTATTTGACGCTGAAATTATTTTATGGACGACGGCTGAATATCGATTGTCTGATATGACGCTTGCTAGCTATTTTTATATAGCGTGTCTGGCAACATCATATGGTAAGGACATATATTCCTGTTGGTTCTGTAAGAGGAAAAACATTAGTCCATTGGGAAATGACGTCCGGTTCTTATATACAAGACAAGAATGAAGAATTAGGGGCCGCTTTATATTATTTGTAGCATTTGTTCAATAGCGAACCACTTTCTCTATCGTTTACCAAGCATCGATTCAATTTGCCGGGGGTGCAGTTCAATCAACTAATTTCAATTAGATACTAAATCTGTAATTGCGTGTGTCGTAATCTTAGCGAAACCTACACATGCTAGTTATTCTGTAGAGAAATTGGTTTGGAAGATAGCGAGCTTGATCAATCATCATGAAGTAACAGGATGGAAGAAAAATTATAAAAAAAATAATAAAGATACCCAGCCTGTGAAATACACAAACTCCTTGGAGTTGAACACAAATGAAGTTGCGAAAATGAAGTACGTGATCTTACTAAGCTGATAAGAAATTACGCCACGCAGACACTGGAAGACCCTTCTGCATTCGAGCATTTAAGCACAGCTGAGGTTATATTTTCGGCAATTCCCTGCCCTCAAAGAATATTCGTATAACAATTCGAATGAACTTATTTTGATAAGAGTCCATTATGTCGAACATTGAATGAACTGAGTGCGACACGCGTCGTTTTTGTTGTTATTCTTGTTCTTCAGACATTTTGAAATCCGCATGCGCTAACATGGTGTGATCCCAGTCACAGGCTAATAAAAATATTCATCCAAAGCTACGGCCCTTCGTTTATAGTTTTGTCATACGGCAGTCATCTTGGGCGCGAAAACCCTTAATACCATTCTCCAGGCTGCGCTGTTCTGGCAAATACCAGCGAGGTGAGCAGCCAAAACTGAAGAGATTACCTGAATACCTAAAAATTAGGCAGCACCGTTACGCCTACTTTATCGGGTCGGAAAAACTCCTGATTAATTAACAAAATTATAATTTTTGAAAAAAAAAGAATAAATCCCTACCTAAAAATTAGGCAGCACCGTTACGCCTACTTTATCGGGTCGGAAAAACTCCTGATTAATTATCAAAATTATAATTTTTGAAAAAAAGAATAAATCCCTATTTTAATGTAAATAAAAAGGTCACACACATCTATAGCCGGGTGAATTGCGTTGAATTGCTTATAAAACATTATGATGAACCGCAATATTGTGAGTGGTTCAGGAAAGAATATGTGACGACAATACGGGAATAACTCTCTTGTGTGTAATGGTAATCAAGCTGAATTGTTTTTTTCAATCCAAAAATTGCCATATCAGGTTTTTCTGGGAGTTTACATAATGAAATATCAGCCTCGAAAAAAATCCGATGCTCGGTTGTATAAAAAATGGAGATATGATTGATCAAAATGTGCTCCTTGGCCTGATTTGGTATTTTTGAGACATTTACAGTGAGGATTTTCTCTTATAGCAAAAATACGACACCTCAAATCAAAATCATTTTGTCACACAATATATTAAGAAGTTTGTTTATTGGAAAGAACCACGAATGGTTTTGGTTTGAGGTGTCATATTTTGCTATAGGAGAAAACCCTTCATGAAAATGCCCCAAAATACCAAAATAAGCATGTTGATCAATTATATCTCCATTTTTATGCAACTGGACATCTCAGTTTTTTCGAAGGGGATATTTCAGTATGTAAACTTCAAGAAAAATCTTATATGGCAGGTTTTGGTGTGGAAAAAAAAATCGGCTTTATTACCGTCACACACAAAGGAGTTTTTCGTATGTAAACGTCACATATCCTTTGTAAACAGTTCAAAGACTATGGTGTTGATAAGAAGGAAAATAGATGAATACTTTGAGTAAACATTTTAGCTACACACTCATGTTATTTGACAAATTGGTAATAAATAGACAAGTAGCGCATTGTAATTATGATTATTAATGAAAAATATATGGTACAGAATTATTGATCAAGCATCATAACATACAAACGTCAAACTTGTGTTTTAGGAGTAAGGGAGACAACTCACCAACTTTCGCCGAATTATCTTGTTTAATTCACAGAAACGACAATATGATTCAGCATTGCTAAAATTTACGACTGATCTTATAGCTATGCCAGACCCATATTCTGCCATGAAACGGATTTTTGTCAGGCGAACCCTGGCTGGAGATAATGATTGCTACTTGCTTATGAACACATCAATATATTCACGATGCAAGGGTTAACCTCTCTCTACAGGAGATGTATGACTAAATTCATTCTCATTGACCAATGCATGTACTCGAAGAAGGAAAAAATCTAAAGCAATTATGTATTACACTGGCCTTCGCCTATGTCCAACCTATATAGCTATTCCTATATAACTAGCCTATCAATCTGATTAAAACTCAGACTTAATAAACCGCTCCTCTTCGGACATGTCGCTGATTAAGATCTGGGATAGTTCCTATAACAAATCCGTCAGATGAACTCCGAATCGAATAGTTTCCGGGTCAAATAGTCGCCCAATGAGACGCCTCGTATTATAGCGTGACGGCTAATCTCCGTTCTTGTTGCGATGCAGTTATGAACTGATTTTATGAAACAAATAACCGCACCTATATATCCAGCAGTGCAAGAAATATCCCTTGATCTTTTCACCTGGTCTGTCATTGAAGAGAGCAACGGGGAGCAAATAATATCTTCGGTGATCGCTCATGGACTGAGTCGACAGCCCCGCCTGAAGCTTCAGCCTTCAGGCGGGGATTTTTCTGCGTCTCGTCCGTACACTCGGCAACATAACGATTTCCCGTAGCCGGTAAGAAGAACGGCTATACAGTGTCTTTTACGTAGCATGCAAGAGAGCACCTGCAGTCGCTCTTGCTTTAATGCGGACACGCCAACACACCATAATTTTAGATCTCGCCCTTGGCCGCCACTGAATACCGGTATAGGACGCTTTCCTTTTCGCGTAGTCGGCGTGGCCGCTGGCAATGCTTGATTGTGCACTTCCATTTACTATACCGGAGCAATGCTGGCCTTGCCTCCAAATGGAAAGCGCCGATAAAGGCTCTTCGCCTGTTGAGGCTGGACTGTGATTGGTCGCCAGTCTGACATGCGCGACAGATTTAAGATAGGAACTGTCCCAGATCTTAATCAGCGACATGTCCGAAAGAGGAGCGGTTTATTAAGTCTGAGTTTTAATCAGATTGCTAGCCTATGTTTATGTATATTATGATTGTCCTTTTGAATTTGGTGCTAATACTGTTATATGGAATAGGTCTTTGGAATATAGACGCGGATATTCTTTAATGGACGACGGCTGAATTATGAATGACGGACTAGACGCTTGTAATTTTAATCCGTGTATGCCTGGATTCTGCTGGTGGACAAGTTGTCCCCGAGGCCGGGCCCCTGCACATCCCTACACTCATAATGGAAGTAACAAAAGAAAATAATTGTAAGACAGATCCGAGGAACCTTAGTGCAGGTTCCTCGGCCGGGTCTCTAATAGTTCGAAATGCACTAAGACCTTTTTCAATCCAATTGACATCAAACCTTGTAATATTGCGCTTGATGATTGTTTAGCACCGAATTCTACATGTAATAATTTCAAGATTTCTAAGTGTGGACGCGTGTCCACTCTTTAATACTTCAGCTTCATTTAGTTCTGCGTTAACTGATAACTCATATTCTGTTAACTCGTATGTTGATCTTAGTTGTTCTACTACAAACTGTATTTACTTAGTTTCCTGTAAGAAGACTCCATCTTAGGGTGAATGGTCACAGAAAATCCGTTAGGAAAAAGCAATTGCTTATAGCTAAACATTTTTCTGGACCCGGCCATGGCTGGGATAACTTTAGTATTCAGATCATAGACGTCGTCTATCCATCTACTAAGGATTCCCCCTTTGGATTTGAGAGAAAAATCCGAGAGCGGGAATTATTCTGGATGCTAGAACTTGGGTCAGTGTTTCCGTTTGGTTTAAATGATATGTCAGTGGGTTCGGTAATGCTACAAACCGCCGTTCAAATATATCCAACATTACCCAACTATTTAAACCCCATCACCGGAGACATCGCAGCCATGGTTGGCGAAAGTTTAATAGTTCGATGATTCACGATCATATCACTTTAAATTACTTAGTGGGTTTAACTAACACACCCAATAAGATATATAGCTTACGTACAGTTCTGTATGCGTTACCTCTGAGAGCTTTAGATCAAATAGCCAGAGATATACGACAATCTGCGTCTTCAGGAAATATAATACCACCAAAAATCAGTAAAGTATGTCAAGATATAGCGTATTTTCGGTTGTATCGTCCAGTGAACATAATCGAAACATCTCAAGATCGGCTTTTCTTGAAACTCAACTACTTAGATAAAGGACTGGACATTATTAATTTACCTCGAATCCTGGATGATCCGGAGGTACGCAACGCTGTACCAAACTATTTTAAGTTTACAGAACCACCTTGTATTTCATATAAGTATACTAAATCTATAGCCGCCAAAATATTCAATTACTCCAATGCTGTCAAGGAGTTTGACTGGAACTTATACACGTCAGGCGGCTATAGTTGTGATTGTGAATCGTCAAACTTTATCTATACACCATGCAAACATGTTGTGACTGGTGACCTTGATGTGGTGAGTGATAAGGATCTGAAATTACTCCTGATGAAAGGACCTAAATATAGAGAGCCTAGAAGAATAAATCTGAAGGCCGATCAGAAGATAGTCCTATCTGCATTAGAACAGTACGTTATTGATTGGTCTAAGCGAGAAAAAGTTGAACCTACAGTACTCGCTGATTGGCTGGACCTCACCAAGAGCAAGGTCGTTGAAACAATCCGCCATATTGACAGTAGTACTCTTCCCCAAGCAAAACAAGTTCTGAGAAACCTCAATTCGGAAGAAGTTCTAGCAAATCTCCAGAGTAAATTCGTCATAGTTCCAGCAGACAAAGCTCCAAATAATATAATATTCATATGTAAATATTACTATTACCAGGTGCTGGTTAAAGAATTGAGTGTAGACATATCTTCATCAAATACGTCTACTTACTCCCAAACTGCATTTACTCTGGAAGATTTATTTAACAATCACAAAAAGTTTCTCAGGGAAAGAGGCATTTGTCTTCCAACCAATCATAACGACATACCAAAAATATACTGGACTCCCAAAATGCATAAATCACCATACAAAGCTAGATTCATAGCTGGTTCTAGAAGCTGCACCACCAAGCTTCTTTCAACCCTATTGACGAGAGCCCTTCAGGAGGTAAAAGCATTTTGGGAAAGGTATTGCGCCACTATTTCTAAAAACTCTGACGTTGAATGTATGTGGATATTGAAAAACTCAAAATGTCTTACGGAAGAACTTGATGCTAAAGGTCACATACCGTACAGACATGTATCCACATGGGATTTCTCGACTCTCTATACTACAATCCCTCATCAGGACCTTATTGACCGTCTAGGTTCATTAATAGTATCTGTGTTCAAGAAAACTGATCGTAGATATATTAACGTCGGAAGCCATAAAGCATTCTTTAGCTCTACTACATACAAGAGATATCATTCATGGGATGTTTCTTTGTTTATAGAGTTGCTTGAATTTCTCATTAAAAATATCTATGTGAAATTTGGCAACACAATATATCAGCAGCATATAGGTATTCCAATGGGTACTAATTGTGCACCCCTGTTGGCTGACCTGTATCTGTTCTCTTATGAATATGACTATATGCAGGCGCTTTCAAAACCGATCCATTCAAAGCCCGTTCCTTCTCATTCACCAAACGCTATATAGACGATCTTCTCGCTGTAGATAATCGCTATATAAATGACGCAATGAAGGATATATATCCACCTTCACTGGATTTGAAGGAAACTACAGACAGCCCTACAGGCACATCATATTTAGATCTACATCTCTATAAAAATGAAGCGGGCATTCTCTCTCGTCGACTTTATGACAAAAGAGATGATTACAATTTCGACATCGTAAACTATCCCTTTCTGGGCAGTAATATTCCAGTGGGACCTGCATATGGCGTATACATATCTCGCTTAGTAGCATTTGCTAGATCCTGTGTTAAATGTGACGATTTTAATCAACATCACAAAACATTGTTGCAGAAACTTATAAAACAGGGCTATTCCACCAAGCGCCTCCACTCAAAGTTTCTCAAATTTGGCGATACATATCGCATGCTGATAGCAAAATACGAAAGTAGCGTGCAAGATCTATGGCGCTACGTTTCGTAACTTGTGTCTAATTCCGCTTAACCCGGGGCTAGGGGCCGTATGAACCCATGTACTTCCAAGATCCTCATGGTACTCATATGAACAGTCACAATCAAAGCGTGACTGAGATACATCATTC
>JAVTVY010016944.1:0-69602 GCA_036873755.1 Hanleya hanleyi | reverse complement strand
ACGATCTCCGCATCGTGCGCAAACGATCCTCGCATCGTGCGCGAACATGAAAAGCTTGTTCCTGCAGCGAAGCTGGCAGTCCAGCTCCCTATCGCATCATGCGGACATCGTGCGCTAAATAACCAAGTCCGTTTTCCGGCAAGAGAGAAAAGCATACAATCGAAAGTGTCAACAATGCAATAAATACATTTTATATGTACAGTTACATGGACGGAATAAAGCCAAGAAATCTAGAACTTCAAAAGAGAGATCGTTCTACCGTACCAGTTTGACGAAGTTCAGAGTTAGGATGGGCAAAGCATGTCAGTGATTGACGATGAGTCGGCTTGACCGAATTATAGTGACACTCGAAAATATGAGAACAAAATATCTTCCTCTCTTTCCGTTTAATGAATGAATGCTGCACATTATTGATACACATAAAGGGACAGAGAAAATAATTCCAGCTACTTCGGAACGGGGAAATATGATGTGAGAAATGCTAAACTGGGAAATCCAGTGGTGACCTAGTTGTTGGCTGGTATGAAAGGGAGCAGTCATTTACTACCTTGGTTCACGTGCACAAGTTTCCTGCTAACGGGGCTGTAACAGACTAAAAACGATTTCAGGACAGGCATTTGGTTGATACTTTGCAATACCGTACGAGAAGAATATCACTGATATTCCACTGGACATTTTTTTGGCATTCTGATGTTCTCATATAGTCAATATAGAAAAAAAACCCCACATATATGTGTAGGGATTCAATGTTTATGAAAACCTAATTTTTGCTTAAATATTGTCAATGGGCATTTACCACAATTACTAATTACACAGATATCTTACAGACATTTATTATTATAAGAACAAAATTCTAAACATTTTAAAATGTTCAGAATATTTTGCTAACTGCCAATATTTGAAAAGAAGGTTGATTCTTGATTGGATAAATTTGTAACATTTTGAAACCTATCCCTTCAATCAAATGTAGATTTTCAATTTAAGAATCATGCCATATACCGGCACGATACTGAAAAATATCATTGCGAAGTCTTACCAATATTATCCAGTTTCTAGATGATACTTCGTATACCTATAAGGGTTCATTAGTCAGTGGAGATAAACCTGCTTGTGTCTAGACCTAGTGTTCCCAGTCTTTTTTGGAGTGGGTGAGTAGTAGGGTTTAATGTTGTTTTCAACCTTGATTCAGTCATATCACGTCGGTGCCTCCTTGTGCCAGAACGCTAGAGTGCTCACAGTTCCTATTACCCTGGACACTGATCAGCCCAGCCAGTACAGCACCCGGTCACCCATCCAAATATTGACTGAGCTTAATGGCGATGAGAGAGAGAATTAAGGCTTAACGTCGCATTCAGCAATATTTCAGCTATATAGCGACGATCAAACAAAATTCTAAGTAATCAATTCAAAAACTCAGTAAACTAATGCTTAATGGCTATGGTGAGTTTTTAGAGCTCGATATGTTGGGCAAACAACATATCTTCATGGTGATCTGATCCTAAGAGGTGATAAACACAATTGTGATATTCTTCTGAGTGCACACGACTGTTTTACTCTCAAAAACAATTAGAGTGAAAATTCAATATATTGGAATCCGCGAAAAATCTTTGGTTTAAACGATGCTTTATTGCATTTTTTTGCAAGTGGGAGCGCATTAAGACGAGCTTATAACTGCGCCTCGCACATTGAACTACATTAAACAATACAATACACTTCGGGACTAAACATGAACGAACAATTATGATGCACGGCGAGAAGAGAAAACATAGATAAAAGGGGAATATATAATCATAACAAAATCTTTCCGATTGCATGTATTTCATCTAATAGACTGGAAATTTCAATCTCAGATTGATTTGATTATCTTCAATTCAGATTGAATTTCAATCTAATTTTTTCAGAGTGTTAGTATATTTCTGTGTAGAATACACTAAATAATATTGCGAGACATCTTTACTATGGAGCTGAGCTGCTGTCAAATTTGAGCAAATGGGGCTACCGATGTTTATATGAGAAAAAAAATAATGGGTGTTTTGGTGTTGCAGGAATTACTATCGGGATATGAAATTTCAACTTTCAGGTGGATCGACACAAAAAAAAAAGCTAAAAAAAAACCCCAAAACAATTACCTGATCTTGTCACCTTTCACCTGTAGTTCCTGGAAATGGCACGGAGATATTCTTGAGTTAATATATATATGTCAGTGGTTTTAAAATCTGCAAGGCCACTCTCTCTGTGAAATTCAGTTGTTGAAGAAATGTATATACACATGAACATCTTTCAGAATCGGCACAAAAAAAAAGATAATAAAAAAACAATCACATGATCTTTTCACCTTTTACCTGTAGCTCCTGGAAATGGCGCGAAGATATTCTTGAATTAATATATATATGTCAGTGGTTTTAAAATCTGCAAGGTCACTCTCTCCCAAATTCAGTTGTTGAAGAAATGTATATATACATGAACATCTTTCAGAATCGGCACAAAAAAAAGCTGAAAAAAAAAACAAACAAAAAAAAAACAATCACATGATCTTTTCACCTTTTACCTGTAGCTCCTGGAAATGGCACGGAGATATTCTTGAATTAATATATATGTCAGTGGTTTCAAAATCTGCAAGGTCACTTTCTCTGTGAAAAATATAGCAGGTATCTTCCCCCAAAAATTTGAAGTTGATTGATATAAGTGCTCAAAAGTTAACAGAGGGAAAAGAAAAGTAGGCAAGAAGAAGACAGAAGAAACTGACAGACACGCTGGAATACCTCTAATGAAAATCAAAATTTAAAATATTTGTATTCTGTGTGAAGTGGCTCTGTAATTATGCACATTCCACAAGGAAATCTTGCAATTGTAGGGGCCGTGGCAAAAGTTACTATTACGGCCGTACGGATAATCAGTAAACACACAGACTCCTATTCGTCCACAGTATAAATCTAGAACATTGTTTGTGTCTCACACACACGTAAATATTCGGAAATATTCAGTCCTAGTATTTCATCTAATTTCTGCAATAAATTGAGTAATATGTTTTAAATCTTCCGATATTTATCCCGACAGGGAAGCCGCTTCTATATTTCATTAATGACATTCGGTTGTAAATTTCCCACATTCTTTAGAAACTGGAAACAAATAACTTCTCCCGCAATCACGTGCTGGTCTGTGACCCATTAATTTGTTTACAGTGGGCGGAGTTCCGGGGAACTTTCATTGGCTGTGTTTTTGTAGTAAACAAGCAATGGCGCGAAAGACTTCGGCATTAGATTCTGGTTGTCTAACATTGCATTCGGTGCTATCATATGGACTACGAGTATCATTTTTTCAAGTTAGGTTCATCTACGAATAATACTCTCAATCAGCACATTCGGTTCATGCTACAATAAAACCTATCGCCATCGGGGCACGTTTTCGCACCTCTTTATTTCGACTGGTTTGAAAGTTTCTCCAGGACCGAAGCCGGGCGAAGGAGGTCGTAAAATCATAAAATAATTCAGATTCAGACACATATCTCGTGTTTGACTGAAAGATTATTGAGAAATATTATAAAAACACACAGTTTGCAGATGGAATTACGAATTAACGACAATGATAAATTGTACGCATTCTTTGCGCATCGTGCGAAGTGGCAGTCTATAAATGCCCGCATGATCTCCGAGGGAACTCCGCACGTTATTCGCATCGTGCGGAGATCGTTTGCGCATCGTGCGGAGATCGTTTGCGCATCGTGCGGAGATCGTTTGCGCATCGTGCGCGTATCGTTTCCGCATCGTCTGCGCATCGTCTCCGCATCTATAGTGCTCATTTTATTGGCGTACTGTACATCTCTAGGAACTGGTAAACCCCATTGATTAACAAGATGCAGATCTTCACATACCCATTCATCCTTGTCGCTTCCTATGCTTGACCTCGCTGGTCGACGATTCGAGTGGCAGTTTTCCCCTTTCGGAGTCAACATTGCAACATCTATGGGTATTCATATCGAGGTATACACAGTCGACATCTTGGCTTTTTCCCTCACCCTCAGAAGTCAGAGTTGCTACCAGCGCAATATGTCGTCACTTCAACGGGGCAGTCTTCACTCAGTCCATAAATTGGCACGACCTCGAAAAGACCGGTGGACCAAGTTTCAGAAGATGGTTCCAATTTTTTTTGCTTCACCTTCACAGCCCTCAAGCTTTGGCAGAGTCTTTTAGGTCAACTCACATCCACTCAAGACCTCACTCACTACGGTCGTCTCCAAGTTCGGCCTCTGCAACACCACCTACAGGGATATCTTCAGATGTCATTCCTCAACCCTCTGGTCCGATATTGACGTCTCTACATCCACATCTGATTTGGTGGCAGTCCCGTTACAATGTCATACGGGGAGTTCCTCTTGTACCGCCAGCTCCACTACACCATCTCTACACCAATGCATCCGAGACAGGTTTGGGAGCCCATCCTGACGACAAAGAGTTGTCCGACAAATGTCAACATCGGATGCCAAATTTCATATCAACCTCTTGGAAATGAAAGCTGTCATCTGTGCAGTCCAGCATTGGAGTCATCTACTGTGAATTCGTCTAATCCCATCGTCTGGATTTTTTCCCAACATTCTGTCTGGTTTGGACCCTCTTCGACTAGACTCTGCAACATCACTGCCACATGCGTGCTCGTCATGTCCCAGGTCGGCTCTATGTATTAGCAGATCATCTGTCTCGCCAGACACTGTACTACAGACCGAATGGCAACTGCATCCAGAGGTCTTCCAACACATCACCAGCATCTGGGAAACCCTCTGATCGACCTGTTTGTGACAAGGAACAATGCACAGCATTTCCCTATTCGTCAGTTTGGTTCTGGACCCTCGAGCCTACGCCATCGATACCCTTTCGATCAACTGGGACAAATTCCTTGCGTACGCCTACCCACCCATTGCCTTACTGCAGGAAGTACTACAGAAGATTGTTCAACACGACTGCATCATTCTTCTCGTTGTTCTGTGGTGGCCTCGTCGACCGTTGGTTTCCGGCCTTGATCCCTCTACTCACTGCCTCTCCACGTCGCCTATCAGTTTGGGCCAACCTGTTAAGCCAATCCTGCGGGATACTCCATCACAACCCTCAGTGGCTCTACCTATACGTCTGCAGATTATCAAGTGTACCCTCTCAGACCAAGGATTTTCAGCAGATATTGCAGAGACGATGGTTTCATCCAACCGATCTTCCACATCACAGCTCCAGTCTAAGTGAAGATTTTTCATCTCATGGTATCGACGTCGAGGCTCCGATCCCGACACTGCTTTCTTCTTCACCTGCACCGAGATAAGAAGTTCAAAGCAACACTATTGAAGGGTACCGATCAATCTTGACCCGGGTTCTACGTTTATCTGCTGGCATTGACATTAGCCTGGACCCCAATATCTCTGCTCTTCTACATGCCTGTGCATTACGATCACATCGTTCCCGACAACTACTACGAAGTGGGACATTGGTGTGGTTCTCAGCGCATGCCTTCTCCCACCACCCTTTGAACCATTACAGTCAGCCTCTATGAAGCTGTTTCCTACAAGACTGCTTTCCTAGCTGCCTTCGCCCTGGCGTCTAGAGTATCCGAGCTTCATGCCTTGGAAAGGATCGCCAAGAATGGGACTGTACGACAAGGACCTTGGGCTCAACGTCTGTATTCCATCCCTGCATTATCAGATTTTGTTCAAGGACTTGATAACGACATCTTACTGTGTCCAGTACGAGCAATACGTCACTACCTCAGCCGTACCAATCCTATCAGAGGTTCTTGTCGACTACTACTGCTCTCTCTTCTCCCAAGGGCTACTCAAGACATTACCAAGAACACGGTGGCCTCTTGGTTGAGCAAGACCATTAAATGGACATACGAACTATCCCTCGATGCCCCCCCCCACTGCTAGCCTCTGCATCTTCTCATGAAATACGAGCCATCGCAACATCATGGCCTTTATGGAAGAACGTATCGCTGGATGACATTGTCCAATCCTGTGCTTGGAGTGCCAATTCCACGTTTACAGATTTCTATCTGAGAGACTTGTCAGTACAAACAGACAGCCTGACCATGTTAGGGCCGCTCGTTGCTGCCCAACATGTAGTCGCCTAGTCTTCAAAGAAAAAAGAGGGGGGGGGGGCAGTACCGATCTCAAGCCGACCGACCAGTCTGCAAGATGGTTAAGAGTCACGGCATATCGGTAATCGCCAATACCAGCCAAGTCAGCTATTAAGACCCCGACACTAGTAAATACAGTGAGTATGAATGTATTTATTTTTCTAGGTAAATCTAGTGTCGGCCATTCAAGAAAATTTCATAGTAAGACATTGGCGATTGGCGCATATGTTGGTACCCTAGTATTCGGGTTCAGAAGCCCCGGTCCTTATACCCTTAACTTCTTACCGTCTCACTAGTAATTGCCCCTTAGCCCCTACAGTGTTTTACGCCCAGGGTTCACTGACGGGTTCAATTAACGTACCACAACCATGGTCAGTTGGTTCCACTAGTATTCGGGTTCAGAAGCCTCGGTCCTTATACCCTTCTTACCGTCTTACTAGAAATTGCCCCTTAGCCCCTACAGTGCTTTACGCCCAGGGTTTACTAACGGGTTCAATTTACGGTTCCATGCATCTCTGATCATCTCAGCGGTTACAGCCACACTTCAACAAAGCCGAGGCCCACCTCCTACTGTTGGTAGTGGGCAAACTATAGCAGGTGTAGATTTGAGCAATAAATATTAAACATTTATAAACAATGTTTTTTAATCTACAGCAGAATCTCAAAGGAGGATTAGGGCAAACTATAGCAGGTTTGATTTGATAATAAATACCAACATTGTTTATAAATGTTTAATTTTTGCTTCTGTTCTGTTATCTTTCCATGTATTCCATTATTGTACAGCCTAAAAAAGGTCGTTTTTGCTCAAGAAATCAGTTTACATATTAATTAATTCAGCAAAATCCTCTTGAGGCGCACACAGACATATATATCCCCATCAAACATGTCAAATGCTAGTAAAAATAAATTGTGATCTGTATAATTGGCATAATAATAGGCCAGATATCTGTCACATTATTGAAACAATATTGACTGGTTCTTCGAATGGCAAATTAAGTTTAGGACGTGGAACAATAGATAGATAAATTCGCCTGAAGTTTTGGAGAATTAGGTAAGAAGGAATAAAAAGTTATTGAGCAAAAACAACCCTTTTAGCTCACCGTATACGAAGTAGGCGAGGTATTGGGAGAGAGAGGGGGAAAGTGGCGGTCTCGGTGTCCGTGTCCGTGTCGGTGTCCGGTTAAGTTTTTATGTTTAGCACAACGTTAATGTTTTATTATTATTATTATTATTTATTTATTATTATTATAACGTTAGACTCAAGGTTAATGTTTTTTTGTTTAGGCTGGACTTAGAATAATTTTGACTTCTTTTGGACTCTGAAAGTTTTCTGGGTTAATGTTTTCTGTTTAGGCTGGACTTAGAATAATTTACTGCTTGAAAAAAAAGGTAATCTTTATTTCAAGTTTTATAATATAGTCCATCTTTCAATCCAACTTCAACATCACTGACAAAGAAGTCAAATTTTTATAACAATATGTATTGTCATTGCCAGTGATGTGCAACCTGAACGGCTCGATCTTTATGCAAAGCTGCATGTTATTGACAAAACCCAAAACGGCGAGCTGCCGGGTTACACATAACCCTTGTTATGTTTAGCACAACGTTAGACTCAAGCTGGAAGGTTGATGTTTTTTGTTTAGGCTGGACTTAGAATAATTTTGACTTCTTTTGGACTCTGAAAGTTTTCTGGATTAATCTTTTTAGTTTAGGCTGGACTTAGAGAATAATTTTGACTTCTTTTGGACTCATTGCCAGTGATGTGCAACCTGAAGGGCTCGATCTTTATGCAAAGCTGCATGTTATTAACAAAAACCAAAACGGCGAGCTGCCGGGTTACACATAACCCTTGTTTACCTCCCTATTCGAGAGCTGGATCTCACTAACGTGCAATACCATTCAAGTTCTAGATCTGACAATTTGCAAGGATGTTCACATCAATGATTACATGGTCTGACTAAGATCAGATCAATGTACTGAAACTTGCTTGTGATCTGACGAGATGTGTCTAACGATATATACTGTACATGTATGCTATAGGCCTGAAACCTGATGATGTAGGCCCCCTACATCCATGCCAATAAAATCCCACTCCTATCCCTTGATGCAATGCAGGCCCCCAACATCCATGACAATTAAATGACTGGTGGGGATCGTTATACAATTCAATTAGCCTGTCGGCTCCCTCATGTAACATGACATCAACTTCATTGCCAGCACAAGGTCCCAGGACTGGCACAGTCAGAAGAGCAAGCTTTAATTTGGTGTATGGGGTTACATATAGGACTTCACACCTTGCGGCACATGTACTGTGCGTTGACCATTTAGTTTCCTGTTACATAATCGATGCTAGATTTCTGGATAAGTGATCACCTGTCATGCAGATGAATGATTGCACAATTTATAATGTGATTGAAAGAGGTGTAATACGTCATAAGGGTTCAGGTCCATTGATTGGTTGAATATGACATAACCTTGATATGATGCAGAGAAAGTAATCTGTTGTCTGAGCCCTGTTTCCATCAAAGAACAGAGATTTCCCTCAATATGGTTGAAATGATTGACGTTGTGTGTAACTTTCTCTCTTCTGTTTTCTCTAGGCACTTATATATCTACAGAATAAGAACATTCGCTTGTTGAAAAAACTCCTACCCAATGTGAAAGTATTTGCCAGAGTGGCCCCGAAACAGAAGGTATGATATGCTGTTATGATTGTGTTTGTACTCTATGTGTCTTTTGTGCTGTCCTCAGTGTTTTATAGGGTTGATGGAGGGTGTGTGGTTCCATGCTGCTTCAAAGATTTCTTCTTTGAAGTAGCAGGAATGCAACTTGCCTGGGTGGTGCTTAGTTGGTTCGTCGCGATATAGCTGAAATATTGTTGAAAGCGACGTTAAATTCTATTTACTCACTCACTCACTCACTCTACAGCATGGATGAAAATCTTCAGACTTTTTGCTCAAAATTCTGAAAAACGGAAAAAGTACCATTTAACCTGTAATGCCTAAAAATGGCTTTATTTCAAGGGGGTTAGTTAAATTGCAGAGTTTTCAGATACATTTGCATAGCAGGGGGCAGGTGTTGAGGTGAGGGGCGGGGGGGGGGGGGGGCTCACCCCACCACATACCCATCCCCCAGAGTTTGAGTTTTGAGATCGACAACTTGACTGACTGAATGTTGATTGCTGCTGTAATATGGTTACCATGCAGTGAAGCAGGTAAGCCTCTGAAAATGCTCCAGATCATGGGAAATGGACTCAAAGGGGCTTATTTCCATCCATGTTAATGCAAAAGAAATTATGCATTTCAGTTTTCGAGATAGAGATATCTAGCTAAATCTAGCCAGTTTTATAAACATATTCCCATATTCTGCTTTAAGTTCAACACATGTGAGTACATGCAGCAATTTACCCGTACTGTCATGCAGTGCGTTTATCTTCAGTGACAGCGCTCACTATCTCACCTGAGTTCTTTGTGATAAATATAATTAAGGGAACTCGTAAACTTTCTCCCTCTCCTGTAGGAGTTTGTGATCGTGACTCTGAAGGACATGGGATATACGACCCTAATGTGTGGAGATGGCACAAATGACGTCGGCGCCCTCAAACACGCTCATGTTGGTCAGTCTCTATCTTCCAGTATTTTATGCATCAGCAGCTTGAATGTTGTTTTTTTGGGGGGTGGGTAGGTTGTTTTTGTCAAGAAAATATCAAACTAAGTGACATCCCCATATGCGACCATGGACATATATCCGCATAGGATGGTATTAAAAAAAATTGAATTGCCGTCTATCTAATTTGCATAATAATAGACTGATTTGTTCTCTATATTGAACATTAGACTATGCAAGATTTCATTGGAAAATCACTATTAAGACATGTAAGAATATATAAGCTAAGTCAACTGAAGATTTTGGAGTGTTATGGACAGTTTTATCTCCATTTTAGATTCTCTCTAATATGTTGAATGGCTAGGTCACATGATGAATTTTGGAGATTAATGTGTTGGATTATGGACAGATGATCTGTGCAGTACACATGGTTTCATATGTTCTTGTTCTCATTTAGGCCACCCCAATCTTATTTTTAGTTTCATGGGTAAATTTTATTTTTTACAAGATTGCATGCGATAATAAAAATAAAACCGGACCCAATCTGATTAAAAGTCAACCGGAAGGAATGGCCTATCCTGCAGGCCTCCGAAGCCTGCAGGAATGTTTTTGGAGAGCCCCCTCTCCCTGCTTTTTGTCGCAACAATAATCTGAAAGACACGCTCGTTAGAGCCAAGATCTCCTACCCCCCACTCCGTAGGGGTACTAGTGGGATGAGTTATGCCAACTTGATAACTCCCTGCACATACCGAAATTGCGCCTTTTGTCCCAAACTGATCAAAGAACGCTTTTTCGTGAGCAGCCACACTGGCCTACGCTATCGAGCCAACCTCATGGCCAACTGCTGTACTCAGAATGTGATCTACCTCATTACGTGCACCAAGTGCTCCAAACAATATGTTGGAGAAACCAAACGCACATTCCACGAATGGATCCGTGAACACTTCAACGATACACGGAACCGTAGTGACAATCCGGCACCAAGACATTTCTGGTCTCCGGGACACTCTGTCAACAACATCAGTTACCAGATTATTGAAGTACTGAAGACAGATCCGTCATTAGACTCCAGCACCACTTTGCGTCGGCAACGCGAAGTCCACTGGATTTACCAGCTGCACACCAAAGCTCCAGTCGGCCTGAATGAAAAGGAATAGACACACAGCGTCATCTCCTCTCTTTACTCCAATCTGATTAAAACTCAGACATAATAACCGCTTCTCTATCGGACATGTCGCTAATTAAGATCTGGGACAGTCTGTATCTTAAATCTGTCGCGCATGTCAGACTGGCGACCAATCACAGTCCAACTTCAACGGGCGAATAGGTGCCTATCCGAGCAAATAATAATCTTTGGTGATTGCTCATGGAGAGCAAGAACTTCGTCAGCTGCCTGGGTTGGATTTTTCTGCGCCTCGTTCACTACAGAAATAATCGGATAGGTACATATTCGCCCGTTGAAGTTGAACTGTGATTGGTCGCCATTCTGACATGTGCGACAGATTTAAGATACGGACTGTCCCAGATCTTAATTAGCGACATGTCCGATAGAGGAGCGGTTATTAAGTCTTAGTTTTAATCAGATTGAACCGGACCAGATGAGCGTTAACTCATCTACCCGCAAAAGAAAAGGGTGAACTTAAATGTCCAGTTTTATTTTAATTTTATTATCACCTCTAAACCTTGAAAAAGAAAAAAAAATCCGTCCATGAAACAAAAGATAAATTTGGTGTGGCCTTACCTTCTGTTGATGTTGAACATCATTTGAGATAAAAGCAGATGAAAATTGAGTCTGTAATTGGTGTTCATAGTCATGATAGTGCATGGTGTTCTCCTTATTATCAGTATTTAGTATTGATCATGTTCATGGTGTTTTATTGTTGCAGGTGTGGCCCTCCTTGCCAATGCCCCCGAGAGACCCCCAGAAAGGAAGAAGCCAAAGAAAGAAGAGGTACACTGTATAGATAGAACACTTTTGATTGGTTCCCTCTCACCTTCAAAAAAGTTTGTATGAGAAAGAATTCTAATACACATCTTGCCGGTTGTCTAAAAATAGCAAAACAACATGTTTCCTTCCTACAGTGCAATGCAAAACCGTGTGTAAACTTTTGCATCACACATACTGTAAGTATAAGCATGGACAGAAAATTGCTGAAAAAAGTTATTTCAAAGGATTTTTATATGAGTTCTTCCACTCCAGAACAGTTCATTGATTTTTCAGGTCCTAGCTGTCAGCTTCTGGCACTATAAAAACAAACTTATGACAGTGATTTTCCTGAGGCCTATGTTGAAGGGATTGCTGTATCACAATCTTGCTCCTGCTCAGCTCGGGCGTGATTCGCCCAGTCAATACTTCAATGGATGACCAGGGGCCCTACTGCCTCGGCTGATCTGTGTTCAGGATAATAGGGAACTGTGGGCACTCTCATGTCCTGGCCCATGTAGGCACCATCATGATATGACTGAAAAATTATTGAAGAACGCCATGAAATACTACTCTCACACAGGCACGATTCAGTAGCATTGTTCATATCATATTCTGCTCAGAAACATGGCGGGAATGGTCTCATACATGTATTTAGTCACTAGCCATTACATTTTAAAATGTAATAATGCAACATATTTCTCTTTACAGGCAGCAAATCATGGCGAAGGGGAGCATGCCTCGCCTAATGACAAACTAGCTGCCCTTGCAGCAAAGGGGAAAATTGGCAGCCGGCCAAACAAGTCCAGGGGAGGTAACCCCAACCTCCCACCGTCTCAGGTCAGTGAACGTACTGCTCCTCTTAAATTACTTTCAATTAATGACCGATAAGCCTTTGATATGCTGTTAATTCCTGAGGAAAAATTCTACAGAATAGCGGATATCAAATAAAATGGCTAAAAGCTTTATTGGCTTTGTATGCCTTATTGAAGTTTGCTATGATCATGCACTAGTAAACATGATAGGCTACATTATCCACAGAATTTTTCACTAGGAATGATATTTATTCCATAATTCTTGATATACTGGCTTCTCAAGACATCTACCAGTTGAAAGTAAGGTCTCTGCTTTCGGTAGATACTTAATGTAGGAAGCTATTGTCCGAGTCTTTGTGCAGCTGAAAAGGCTTAAGTCGAGACATATTGTTGTCCCCAGACTTGGCTATTGTATGCATTGTGTCATGATTCTTACATGGAGTATGAACCCTGCTTTCTTTCGGAACCACAGTAAGATTTTTCACCGCATTCGTTATGGCCCCTTATTGACCACATCAATGTATGCTACAGAAGATTGTTGTCCTGGCTCTGACTCTCTTCATAATTGGCAAACAAGATCAAAACTTACAACGAAGATGCTTTGGGCATTGTAGCTGTACACTGTCCAGTTCAATAATTTTCCCTTATTTTTACGGGGCTATGTAGACCCGTAGGGACTAATGGTCCTGTATTGTAGTCAGGAAAAACTTGAGCACATTTGGTACGGTTGCCAGGGTGACTGGTTGTTTATTTAACTGCTTTAGGCTTTGAGAGGAAGAGCAGAAGAAAAAAGTCCTCAAGTTATTCAGCTTCTGCAGATAGTTTGGTCAACTATTTTGGCTAGATTTTGTTTCACCTGGTCTATATTAGTGAAGTTAAATATTTTCTGCTATTCTTATATATGTTCATATGTCATTTTCACAGAGATTTTCTGCTTTATAGCATGAATACAAAATGGATACTATTCAGAGGTTGACTTAGAGTGGTTTCCTGAAAGGATGTCATAAACTGCTGGTTGATAAAAACTTTATTAGAACACTTAACATATACAGAAGAAAATAGTTCAAGGCAGACTTATCATATGTTTGCCATGTTGGCAAGAAATTCTAATTTTCTAGGCTTCCATTCTTGCAGAAATTGTATACAGGGTATGTAACTTAAGGCTACCACACAAACATGCCCTCCACCAGACCCTCTATACCATTTAGAACATTGAGACATGCATGACACATGCATGACCTAGGTCAATGGCTTGATTCACTTAGCTGATAGGGTCAATTGATAGGGTCAAAGTCCAAGTCATTATGTTTAGATAGCAGTAAGCTGCATATACAAGTCTGCATTCAACCATTGTAAGAATTTATAACCTTCCAAACTAGGGGTGGCAGGTAGAGGTACATGTAAATAATATGATGCCATGAAAGGATAGACCCAGTCCATCTAATCATGAGGATTTTACATTGTATCTCAATATTCATCATTTGTCATTTACTGCTGAAGGAATCTGAAAAAAGTAAAAATATTTTACAAATATTGGTAACATGCAGAGAAGACATCATTTATCATTTCATCAGGTTGGTTTCATAATAAATGTCTGTCCCATCAGTCACAAGTTATTTTTACCTGCGGCACGCAGGTCTACGAGAGGCTCGCGTTGTTGTTGTTAGGTCTTTCCATTTCCAATGGAATAGACCTATTGTTATTCTGTTTATTATTATTCTTATTATTATTATTCCAAGCACTTTTTTTCTTTTCGGAAATACGACATGAAGCCTTTGAGATAGAGCTTAGATATTC
Organism: Hanleya hanleyi; assembly: GCA_036873755.1. NCBI lineage: Eukaryota > Metazoa > Mollusca > Polyplacophora > Lepidopleurida > Hanleyidae > Hanleya > Hanleya hanleyi. The sequence continues at coordinate 55,346 of JAVTVY010016944.1, read as the reverse complement.
GGCACACGTTTACACCCAAGTCTGAAGATGTGCATATTTGTATCCAAAAGTGACCTTGACCGTGACCTATTGATTTATAGGGCAGTAAAGTCAAAACTGCCAATGCGAATATAGGTCGAACGGTTAAGAACGAGTAGCGGAGATTTAGAATGCAGATGTTTGATATCATCTACAACAAATTTAGTCATAAAATAAGTAGGTCATGGCGGTAGGTTCCGAGTTCTCTCCCCTGACAATGCATTTCTTGTCGGAGGATTGCAGGGTACATTGTACAACGTATCTGTGGGAAACTTTACGGTTCGTAAGTTTTATACATGGCCATGATCCCGTTTCTTATTCAGGGTGTTCCGTAACAGGGTAAAGGAGTTGTGTCCCTTTATCTATTTTGTGTTACCTGCCATTTCATAATAGCGGAAGTTACAGAGGTGAGTCTTGCAGCATTTATGAAGACTTCCATGTCCTAAAATAACATGACCTTGAATTTGACCTTTGACCTCTAGAATCGTGCCCATATGAGGCCAAAGTTTGATGGACGATACTCGAACGGCTGATGCGATCAGTCTGCCAACTGGGTCAGTTGACGTGCGTGACATGCCGAGTTGATCTGGAGTGTCAGATGTCGGTCATGACCTTGACCTTTGCAACTGTATGCATTCGAATGTCGAAAATACGGCTTCCATTTACTTGAAAAGTAGGTCACTGCCAGCCATTATACTAGGACTCACGAAAGAACGTTCGATGGTCTTTCGTTTGACAGTAAAAACAAGACGATCCGATGTGACCTTGACCTTGAATATCACCTGACACCAAAAGTGATTTACTTGATTTCTGCGAAAAGTATGAGGACTAGGAATATGTAATTCAGCACAAATGTTCCCCATCACTCAGGAATGAAGTCATACAAATTTTGATCTGACCTTGACCTTGGTTCCAGAGTAATTTCCCTTTACATTTTCACACTTGAAGGGCTGTCACGAGAAAACTATTCCTCGCCCGGACTTGAAATTTGCATATAAATATAGGTCATTTCATGACGTCACAGAAAAGAAGTAGAACAGAAAAAAAAGGTACCAGAAAGTATAGGAGATATTTGACAAAATTTGAAATTTTCACTTTTTTGATGCCATGGCGAAACTCCAGCTCCAATCCGCACCTTATTCACAGGACATTCAGAGAATATATATACGTATTTGCCTGTGAAATTTCAGGAATGTAGCTTTGATAGGTTTAGAGATATTAAAAAAACAATTTTCCCTAACTATTAAGCCGCTAAACGGTTCTCTCGCCCTGCTTGCGGTCATTTGTTCATTTCATCTATTCAATGGTCGCTGTCAATTTCGCTATAGCGATTCGGCTGTAGCGCTCGAGGCATCCCGTGTTGGCAATAAAATTAATGTCGTGTTACATGACGGGGCTGGCTCATTTTTGAAAACATTATAACTCTTGAACCGCAATAGATGCGAACTTCTAATTTGTTGCCTGGTACTTCCAAGAATGAGTTCTTTCCTTGACAATGATCCCGTAGTTCTTGATACAAATGCAATTATGGGACCAATTCTGCTTCATGTCACATGACCATCGATATTTGGGGTCATTTTGTCGGGAAGAAAAACAGTTTGTGAGAAGCACAGTCTCCAGGCGATCAAAACTCAAGCTTAACTTTCTCCATTCAAGCCATTGTTTGGACTCCAGGGACAATTTTCTAAACACATTACTAACATTTCCCGATCGATGAAGGAGCCATCTAGGGCCCACATGAAGCTCAGAAATGTGCTCATCAGCTGCCGCTTACCAATATAGGCAAGTTTGTTAGAAGAAAAACGCAATAAAAAACTATAAAGTAGTAACAAGCAATGTGAAAAAACGTGCCTGTGCGTGTGAAGCGACCAAAACAATGGTCGCGGCCAAAGCGGCCCGCGACCATGTATTTACTCATGCGCAGTAAGAAGGGAAAGACCGCGTCATTGTATCAACAATGTCTAGTTAGGTCTTTCCATTTCCAATGGAATAGACCTATTGATATTGTACGGATTATTATTATTATTATTATTCTATCCAACTTCTTACTATCCGACAAAGCGCTTGATCTACAGCCACAATATTTGGTACATGCGTAAAAGTCACTTCCAATCTGTTGTCGACGGTCATGATTTTTGACTCTGACCTTGACCTTATGACTTATTGGCTTGTAAAGTTAAAACCTTTTCTGCGAATATTGATGAAGCGGAGGAGAGGACGCGATTGAGACGTATAATGTAAGCCTTTGAATATATTTGCAACAAAATTAACAAAAAAATAAGTAGGTCGCCACGGCTGATATTGAGTTCTGTCCCTTGAAGGCGGTCTGCTTGTTAACAGAGTGCAGCCAAAACGAAACAACAGATTTTCAAGAAACTGGAGGGTTGGTAAATCTTATACATGGCCAAGCTACTGTCTGTCTTTCAAAGCGTTACGTAACAATAACGAGCAGTTATCTCCATTTGATCTTTTTCAAACCCCGTCATTTTATAAGGGAATAAGCTACGGCATTGATTCTTCTACTGTTAATGAACACTTTAAGGACCGAAAAGAATATGACCTTAAATTTGACCTTTGACCTCCAGGAGCGTCTCTATATGGCTTCAACATTTGGTGGTCAACTCTTAAACGGCTGATGCAATCATCACCATATTCACGTATTATTGAGAGAATATCTATATGTATTTGCCTGTGAAATTTCAAGAATGTAGCTTCGACAGGTTTAGATATATTAAAAACACAATTTTCCCTAACTATTAAGCCGCTAAACGGCTCTCTCGCCCTGTTTGCGGTCATGTGTTGATTTCATCTATTCAATGGTCGCTGTCAATTTCGCTATAGCGATTCGGCTGTAGCACTCGAGGCATCCCGTGTTGGCAATAAAATGAATGTCGTGTTACATGACGGGGCTGGCTCATTTTTGAAAACATTATAACTCTTGAACCGCAATAGATGCGAGCTTCTAATTTGATGCCTGGTACTTCCAAGAATGAGTTCTTTCGTTGACAATGATCCCGTATTTGTTGATACAAATGCAATTATGGGACCAATTCTGCTTCATGTCACATGACCATCGATATTTGGGGTCATTTTGTCGGGAAGAAAAACAATCTGTGAGAGGCACAGTCTCCGGGCGACCAAAACCCAAGCTTAACTTTCCCCATTCAAGCCATTGTTTGAACTCCAGGGACAATTTTCTAAACACATTTCAACGTACTAACATTTTCGGATCGATGAAGGAGCCATCTGGGGCCCAAATGAAGCTCAGAAATGTGTTCAACAGCTGCCGCTTACCAATATAGCCAAGTTTCTTAGAAGAAATACGCAATAGAAAACTATAAGGTAGTAACAAGCAATGTGAAAAAACGTGTCTGTGCGCGTAAAGCGACCAAAACAGTGGTCGCGACCGAAGCGGGCCGCGACCATGTACTTACTTATTTGAGGTAAGAAGAGAAAGACCGCGTCATTGTACCAACAATGTCTAGTTGTTGTTGTTCTTGTTCTTCTTCTTGTGACTTTTTGAAATACGCATGCGCTAAGAGAGTGTGATCTCTGCCACACTTTTCTTTTCAACCTCCGATCTCACATGACAACCCTGTCTTCAGGCACATTTGAATTCATTTGCAACTATATTTGGTGGAATGAATTATTGCTTCGTTGAATTCCATTCAGACATCAATTCTCTTACGTCAACACGCTAAAAAAAAAAAAAAAGCTGTCGATCGACACATCAGTCATTGTTTTCAGATATTACCATTTTCACTGAACAGTAATTACACGTATATAATCTTTAAGATCCTTGAATTGACCAAGGAAGATGAGCCGCAACCGTGTCAGTGGTTCGGCTAATTTGCATACAGTGATAGGCGACTGCCTTAGTAAGTTGAAAAATAAGTTAACTACATCTATAACTCATTTTATCTACCCAATCTAGATAATTCACAAATTGGTGAAGAAGTAGATAAGCAACGCATTGTCATTATGATTAACATTGAATAATACTTGGTATCAAATTGTAGATCATGCATCATAAAAACAAACGCAACAATTACGTTTCAGAAGTTAGGGACAAACTCACCAACTTTCGTCGAATAAAGATGTTTAACTTATAGAAATGACAATTTGGTATCATGTTTAACTTTATCCCCCCAAGCAATTCGCATATATGGAAATATGTTTTGAAAGGAAGAATAAGTTAACCCTCTGTGGGAATCGAAACAATGACCCTCCAATCACTGGAGATGAACTTACTGTCTTAGCGAAACCGACTCATTGATAATACTCAAAACTGACTTTATGCGCAACTGTTTTTTTTTATACAGAAATCACTATTTTGTATTTAATGAGTTAGACAACTCTATGAGCGAACAATACATCATAGTTGTAGAGTTTTTATTGTGCACTTTCGGTTACAAGTATGAACTTTGGCACATGGCTATTTTGAATGGTCCTCTTTCGGAACACGCTCTCTATCCTCATTCTCGCAAGCCAGGGACTCGCTTCGCTGGTATTGATGTTCTCGTCCCCTTCGGCACTCAGAATCCCTTTAGATTCACTCCCGTGGATTCAATACTTATGTGTACCAGCAGATAATGGGTAGAAACATATTGCATTTCACATCATTCTCTCAAGTCAGAGCCCATTTCCGCTAGAATTTACTGGTTCTACACTTCACAATTTACGTTAGTTTGTCAATCAGTTTTACGAATGGAATTACGTCATATATTAGCAGATGCTGACTATGAAAGCGATCTGTTTGACCTAGTTGTCAAACGCTTGGGCCTTATTTCCCGGGGGAGTTTTTGAGTTTGATACTTAGATGCCTTTCATATTGACTTTAACTTGGCAGCCGTTTTCGTGAATGCAATAATTGATGTACCAAAAGATAATAACGAGAATTCGACATAATTCTCTTGCACACAAACCTTGTTTAGTGAACTAGCCCTGACATTTCGAACATAAATCACCTTCGGAATGACTTAGTGACAAACATATTCGCGAATTGAGTATAGGGTGATACCCAAGATACTGACTAGAAATGTTTCTTATTTGCAGAATTTTATTTTTAAAAAAAGAAATTAATAAAATAAGCAACCTTCGAAAAGGCTTGGTCGAACATGAGATGATATTTCCTAAGAATTAAATAGTTAATCATATATATAGAAGGAGCAAACCATTGACTTGTTGCATGGAAAAGAGAGTCAAGGTATTCAGTTTGCAGATGATAACACACGTAAATGCAGAAACTTAATTAATTATTCTAATCAAATATCAATACTGTCACAGGCCTCAATTTGAATAGTGAAAAGTGTAACTATGCCCCTTGGACAGTTGGATAAAGCCTTCCCCTTCCATAGTTTCACAGATCAAAGAGATGGACCTGATACTAAATTCATTGAAAATTAACTTAAGAAAATATAGATTTTCCAGTTTGCTCGGCAAAGTAAGCGAGAAGGGTGACTGAAGCGCGTCGATTTTCGCGCTATGATTAAATCCTTGAAATTTATTTGGATTTCCAAATATTTGAAAGCTTTTTTTATTTGCAAAAAGCAACAGCTGAACCGAATGTTTTGAAACTTGGCATACATGATACTTGTACCAAGACATTGCCAAAGCGATCATTGAGACTTCGTCTGTCAATTCAAAATAGACGGCACGGACTAGTCAAAACCGTTGGATTTTGAACGGGGAAAGTGAATATATATATATTGTATCAGACTTATTACGCAATTCCTACAATTGTGGGTTAGAAGTTGAAAATTACTTCCCTTGGCATGAAAACACTGGCAGATGGTGCTTGTTCTACATTTACCACTATCTCCCCTGATATGCCTTTCACTGTATTATTGCCACTGCCGCAGGTTTTGACTACAATGTAGTCATTTCTCACTTGTTTTAAATATATATGTGTACAATTACACTAATGCACTATAGATCTTTATTGAGAGAAATATGTGAGACTACAAATTGTATGGCTCTTCGCCATGGAACTGAACATCAAAGAGTTAGTGGAATTATTCCAACAGCCTAGTTTACATTTAAATAGCCCCGTTTCAGTGCCTAAGGCTCTAGTTGACCTTTTATATTCAACATCAATATATAGTTGTCCTGATCATATCTCGGTTACTAATTTGTGGTTCCATTCAAAAGTTAAAGGGAAGACGCTTAGTACCTTGCAGATGTGCCCTGTCAGGTTTTATTTACCCCTTTTAGTGATTTTTCACAGAGTCCTGGCCCATTATCGACGAAACCAATGTGTGTTATTGTACTTCTTGTCCGGGCTGTAAATTCCTTATTAATTGTCGAAGAAGTTTGAAATATTCAAAAGAGATGCTTAACATCATGTAGGTGTGCACTGTCAGGTGTGTTATCCATTTCGATGATTCTGACCCTTTATCATGATTAATGAAATTTTCCCAACCCCTGTCATTCTTTTGACGATTTCTTCTCAATGGCTTGGAGTATTGTCATGATAATTCACCCGCTTGTCGATCTGGACACAATGAAGATATTGAAAGAAGAAACATGGGAAAAATTATTTCCATATTTACATTTATTTTGTGAATAATTTTAGTCAATGGGGCTGTCAATCAGGCTTAACCCAGTTAAGTATAAGAACTGCAAATGCAGCTTCAAAATGATACAAGTGTCAAACAATACAACCAGAGTGATATAGCCCAATATAAAGTCAAATTCATCTGAGGAATAATACCTGTAGGTATTACATGGGAAAAATAGTGGCCCTGTACTATTGTTTGACACTTGTAGATCAATTTGACACTGCATTTGGGGTCTTAACTGGGTTGAGCACAATTGACACTCCCATTGACTAAAATTACGTACAAAACTAATGTAAGTGTGAATTTATTAAGGCTGCCGCGAAGCATGCAGCCTTATTGCATCAGTTTGGTCTCATGGGGGGAAAAATTGCCTTGTCCGCAAGATTGTGAAACAACAAAGCAGAGTTGGGACTTACGGTCACAGGGCCAAATGTGAAGAAGATATTGATCTGGAAATTCGTAACAATTTGGGTTGTCTCAGATGAAGGAAAGTCTGTCTTTCAAGCCCAAATTGTTCATCTAAAATTCTAAACTTCCGGTTTGAAAAAAGGCAGAATTTGCGCGGAAACGTCTTTGCGCATATTGCTAAATGGGCTCTCGTGAGACTTTTACGAGAGCTGCTTGGAAGTGATCTCCCTTTATGTAATTGATCTGCTCGTTGAGGGCGCTGTGAATAGCGAATAAAGTACCTTGCTTGAAAGGCAAAGCTAATGGATAAATAAAATGAAGTTCACTAGATTGACTGGCACGACCTGGCGTGATCAGCTTATATTTCTTTCGACTGTTCATGCCTGGCAACATCAATTCGATAACTAAACAAGAACAAGCCGAGTGTTTGCTACGTTTTATTGCGGAGAATACAAGCTGAATAAAACTTTGTCACTGAGTATTTTAATCGGAAGATAATCGTGCTTGCCAACACGGGCAGCTAACACAGGCAGCTAACACACGAACATGAACGTTGCGTTGCCCGTGCCGATTTTGACTTGCTCCAGACACGCTAGCGTAGCACTCGACATTGATCTTGGCAATGCAGAGCTAGAGGAAGGAGATAAATCTGTCAGTGTCATCAACGTCTCCCGATCGAGAACAAAAAAAACCCTGTGCGTTCAAATTCTACAATGCCTGAAACAATGGAGAAACTAGTTGGAATACATGACAGTATGGTGAAAAAAAGTTTCAGTAGGGGTGACAAGCTGAAGTACCAGGAAGACAAGTAAAAAAAAATAGTTACTTCTGGACGGTAACTTTCAAAAACCTGAACGGATTCTTTGCAAATTTTGTATGTGGATAACTTGCCACAGGATATCACTCGAGAATGCTTTTCTTGCTGGGTACTGAATGTTAAGGTTCCAAGCCAAATAATTAGTTTCAACGTCGGGGGACTTCAGACGCTCTGGTTTTCATTAAAATTTTCTCTGAAGCACCAAAATAATTAATGGAATAAATCATCAAATTATTGTACTTCGTACATTTCATCCTGTTATGACTGTCAAAGGTAACTAAAGCATTACACATAACACAACCTCTACACGTCATGATCCAATTTTGGGAAATAGGAAAAACTCTCTAAAGATCACAGCCAAACATCAAAACCATAAAATCACACAGGTAACGGCAGCCTTTCGAAGTCCACGAGTTCTAGTTTTTTCTCATTTTTCTTCTTTCAATAACTTCCTCGTGTCTAGATTGACAAGTGGCTGAATTTTTATGACAGTTCTCCAAGCCACTGTGAAGAAATCGCCAACAGACTGACTGAAAAGGGGCTGGCAAATATGATTAATCAGATTTTCAGGCATAAAGTCTAATTCTCACTCTCTCTCTTTGTTCCATAGACAACTGGATAGGTTGATATTTCATGTCAGCTTCTATTTTTCAGGCCTTTGTATTACTGACAAGCCTCCTGTCAGTCTAGACTCATTGTTGTACTCAGACAGACTATTGTTCTCCTGTCAGTCTAGACTCATTGTTGTACCCAGACAGACTATTGTTCTCTGTCAGTCTAGACTCATTGTTGTACCCAGACAGACTATTGTTCTCCTGTCAGTCTAGACTCATTGTTGTACCCAGACACATTACTGTTCTCTGTCAGTCTAGACTAATTGTTTTACCCAGACAGACTATTGTTCTCTGTCAGTCTAGACTCTTTGTTGTACCCAGACAGACTATTGTTCTCTGTCGGTCTAAACTCATTGTTGTACCCAGACAGACTATTGTTCTCCTGTCAGTATGGACTCATTGTTGTACCCAGACAGACTATTGTTCTCTGTCAGTCAAGACTCATTGTTGTACACTGACAGACTATTGTTCTCCTGTCAGTCTAGACTCATTGTTGTACCCAGACAGACTATTGTTCTCCTGTCAGTCTAGACTCATTGTTGTTCCCAGACAGACTATTGTTCTCCTTATTCTCAGGGCTGTTCCATTTAAAAAGGTATGAGAGGGGAGGAAGGCACTCCATATATTATTCTATGGGTCATAGGAGGAAATTTCCCTTCAATCCATGTTACAACATTGGGAAGGCCAATAAAATTTCTATGGGTGGTGGGGTATACATGTAATTCTGCCTTCCACCCCTCGCATATCTTTTTAAATGGAACAGCCCTCATGAAACTTACATAAACGATGGACCACTTGAGGTGTCTGTGACAATTATTAGGTCATTAGTATTCCTACCTGTTAATTTGCTCTATGTTGTTGTAGAAGAAGCTACAGAGTCTATTGAAGGAGATGGAGGAGGAAGAGAAAGCCTCCGTTGTACGTCTGGGTGATGCTAGTATAGCCTCGCCATTCACCTCTAAACTCTCCTCACCTATAGGAAGTAAGTAATCATATCTAAATACACAAACCCTTCTACAGATATGCATGAATGTTTGAAGGTGAAATTCAATGGTTTTGAAGTCTTCAAAAACCAACAGTGGACCTCCTTACCCATTAGATAAGTCTTACAACAGTTCTTTTGTATGAAATATTGTTGAAATCGACATTATATCATATTCACTGACTCACTCACTCAGTTATTTTCACAGATATTTGTTTTGTTTTGAAGAATATTGTCATGCTCTAAACCAAAGATCATCAATACAAGAAAACCCCACTAAGGGAATCCGCATTGCTTGTCCCTCACTCATTTATAGAATGATGGAATGATGTACTTCTCTTTCATTCAGCAGCACTCACACGAGATCATGTTACAATAGTGAAAGAATATATGAAAGGGGCCAATCTATGTCACAATGTCAACCCACACAATTCACCTCAGCAATCAGCAATTGCCGAGGTAAATGCCGTGGCATAATCAGTTCACCTCAGCAATATTTAACATGGTGTTAAATAGGAATTATTTTAATCTGACATTATTTTTGCCGAGGTGACTTTTCTGAATTGTGTGGGCTGCAATGTTCACCAACAGAGACCACTGATGCATGTTTTCTTAGTGCGGTGCTCCTGGTCACAAATTAAGGAACACATTGAGCACATTTTGAGGAACCTGTTCTCAAATATTCCCCACCACGATCCACCACACCAGATAGCCTGGCTTTTCTGCTGAAACCTGGACGGAATTTATCATACTTTCCTCACAATGATGGGCAGAAATAAGGACATTCCTCCTTACAAACATCTTCACAAGTCCAGGTAAATCCTTATCCTTGTAGAGGGTTGACATGGACATTTTTGGCGATTCGAATGAATGAATTTTATACAATCTCATACATTTTATCCCCCGTACTTGTTTTGAATTAGCATGTAGGTATCCCAAGCCAGCGGTTTTTTTGCTCTGACTTCTGATGTCGATTTCAGTCCGATATCAAAGTAGTTTGGCCAGCGACGAAATTCAAACCTGTCGCATCTCGTACCACGCAGCAGATTGGCGTAATCAGCTAGCTTAGCGCGTCCACTGATTGGTTTGATTGAGAGGAAACCTCTTGATATATTTATATCCAGAACTGCTATGGGTAAACTAACCAAGCCAGTGTATTGATCTTAACAGATCGATCAATACACTGGCATGTGAGGATTCCCTACAGAATCTTGGCGAATTTGATAGGCTGGCACTCGACGGGATCAAACTGGCCCAAATTTTCCCCTATTAAAAGTTGGAACGGTTATCAAAAACCATTTCTTGTTCAGTCATTTTGCATCAGTTTGTCAGAAAAGATGGACATATGTGGTCTTTGTTTGAAAGAAAAGACAGAAAAAAGAAAAAGAATAAAGCCTCCCTCCCTGCTTTTTGTCCCCCGCTACTTAGTAGCGAAAAACCGGTGTCCGTAATTCCGTAAGATTTTCTTGTGAACAATAACTCGTGAACGATTTAACCGATCAACTTCAAACTTGGGGTGTGCCTTGACATTGGTGAGAGGACGGTTGGGATTGTTTTTCAGCAATGTGCGAAATCTAATATGGCCGCCGTCAGCCATATTGGATTATAAGCAGTTGGATCTTAGATTTTCTTGTCCGGACAATAACTCGTGAACGATTTAACCGATCAACTTCAAACTTGGAGTGTGCCTTGACATTGGTGAGAGGACGGTTGGGATTGTTTTTCAGCAATGTGCTTAATCTAATATGGCCGCCGTCAGCCATATTGGATTATAAGCAGTTGGATCTTGTCCGGACAATAGCTCGAGAACGATTCAACCGATCTACTTCATACCTGGGGAGTGCCTTGACATTGTTGAGAGTAGGATTAGGATTGTTCAAGGACGTGCTTAATCCAATATGGCCACCATCAGCCATACTGGATTTCATTGGATTTTAACAGTTGGATCTTGTCCGGACAATAGCTGGAGTACGATTCAACTGATCTACTTCAAACTTGGGGAGTCCCTCGACCTGGGTGATATCCCGGTTAGGATTATGTTTCATGAACGAGCATAATCCAATTTTAAGCAGTTGCATCTTGTCTGGACAACAACTCTAGAATAATTCAACTGATCGACTTCAAACTTGCAGTTTGGCTTGACATCGGTGAGAGGACAGTTGCCATTGCTTTTCAGTTACCTGTGTAATCCAAGATGGCCACCATCAGTCATCTTAGATTTTCAGCATTTAGATCTTGTCTGGACAATAACTCTAGAACGATTCAACCAATCTACTTCAAACTTGGGGAGTGCATGGACATTGGTGAGAGGACAGTTGGTATTATGTTTTATGGATGTGCATAATCCAATATTGATGCTATCCACTGTATTAGATCAGCGATATCTCCATTTTCAAATCATACTCTTCATCAATGATATGAGATATCGACCAAAAAAAATCGACCATAGAGGTCCATGGCCCCCGCAGTAGCAGCGCCAGTTATGGTGGATGAAATCGACCATAGAGGTCCATGGCCCCCGCAGCAGCAGCACCAGTTATGGTGGATGTAATCCACCATAACTGGTGCTGCTAGCGGGGGACATGGACCTCTATGGTCGATTTTTTTTTTTCTTCAAAAAGCTACAGATAAATTTTGTTCAGCCTGAGGATATTTATGCATGATGTCCACTCATGGCTTGATACTACACAATTAACTCAGTAGCCAGTCTCAAGGTGTATTCCATGCGGCTGATGCCACGAAGATCTCACAGTGAAACATATTCTTATCGACTGTACAGATTTTAAGTTTGTAAGAGATTCTTGGCCTGGTTAATGTTGAATGCCTACCAACCTCCATTCAGAATTATCAATATGCTTGCTGTTATTAAATCCTGATAAATGTCTCAAGATTCTTTCACTCTGATTTCAGTTTGCCACATTATCAAGCAAGGACGCTGTACGTTAGTGACGACGTTACAGATGTTTAAAATTCTGGCGCTGAATGCGCTGATTCTGGCCTACAGCCAGAGTGTACTATATCTCGATGGCATCAAGTTCAGCGACAGTCAGGCGACAATGCAGGGCCTGTTGTTGGCAGGGTGTTTCCTATTTATATCCAGATCAAAGGTATTCTCGTTTTTTTTTTGAAAAGCGACTTTTAATTTTATGTTTTATGCTGTATTTTTTTGCAGTGCGGGCAGATTTTTCCATATTTGTCGGAGATACACTTCACAAACATGACAAAATAAATTTCCAATGAAAAATTACTTTGACATGTTTGAGATATGCAGTTTTTACCCCTCAGGCAAAATTTGCCCGAAGGGTATTGTCGTCGTCAGCGTCGTCTGTCTGTGGATATGATATCTCAAGAAGGATTACAGCCTGGCATTTTAAATTTATACCACTTATGCATCTGGTTAAGGATCAGAAGCCTAAGAAAATGACTGACCTTGACCTAATTTATCAAGGTCAAATTCTAATATTTGCTATATTTTTTGAAGGATTAAAGCTAGGGTCTCCAAATTTATATTACATATGCAACTGGTGATTGACTAGAAGCCTATCCCGGTTGACTGACCTTGGCCTATTTTTTCAAGGTCATATACTGTTATGATATAACATGAAGAAATATAGCTAGGCTTTCCAAATTAATACTATGTACATGTCTGGCCATGGTTCAAATGTGTGCTGAAGATCACGGACCTTGACCTATTTTTCAAGGTCATATACTGGTTGTTATGATACAACATGAAGAAATATAGTTAGGCTTCTCAAATTAATACTATGTATAGATCTGGCGATGGTTTAGAGGTTTACTGAAGATGACTGACCTTGACCTATTTTTCAAGGTCATATACTGTTTTTTATGATATAGCATAAAAACATAGCTAGACTTTCCAAATTAATACTGTGTACATCTGGTGATGGTCCAAAGATGTGCTGAAGATCACTGACCTTGACCTATTTTATCCAGTTCAGATTCTATTTAGTGCAATATTTCATGAAGGATTATATCTACATTGTTCAAATTTATACTATTTATGCCTGGACCTTAAGTCTATCGAAAGGTCAAATTGTATATGTTAAGTCTAAGATCTCTGAATTCATGTTCCATATGCAATTAAGTTAGAGTAGATCAGAAAATTGTCCAAGATTAAAATTCTTGATTTTATTATGAGCTATACAGAAGAGTATATTTAGAGCTACAAATTTGGTCATACTTTACCAGAAACTAAGCATATAATTTTTACTGTAAAAATTTCCCATCAATTAGGGCCTTGGCAAAAGCTGACCTGGCTTTACTTCCTATATATTTCTAAAATTTGAGAACTGCAGTCAACCTTACTAGATCAGATTTTTGTTAACGTAGATGATATTGTCAAAGTTCTAAAAATACATCTTATGCAATGCATGATTGCTGAGTGTAGACAAGAACTGATAGCCGAGGGGTATTGGAGCCCATTAGGCTATTTTATTTGATAGATCCACACATCTGACAGGTATGCAGGAGTTACAGTTCACTCCCTCTGTACTGGTAGTTTTGACAATTCCAACCGGATATGAACACTGTCGTGAACATTAATAGAGCGAGGATATTGTATACATAGTTTAAATAGATGATACTCCAAGCGTTAAAAAAAGATGTAATAATATGATGAAAATACTTCCAATTTGCATATGCAAAAGACAAGCAACAGGACAGTCCCGAGATGGAACTCTCTAACCGCAAAAGGCGTGATATGACGTCATTGCCCATGATATGTCAAGCTGAGGTTTGGCAACGAATCAATTCTTAACATTGGAAATGCTGTAGTATTTTATTCAATGAGTTTTTTGCCAATTTAACTCTGAGACAATATAACATCTTCAAAGTTGTTTGGATTTCAGTATTTTGAAAGCCACAATAATACTTATTTTCCAATTTTTGCGGTATAGCCGCCCAATGTTAAAGCATTACACAGTGCCTAACTGTGGCCCGACATTACATAGGCAGTTATGTCATTTCATGCCTTTCATGGCCAAAGAATTCTGTCTTGGTACTGTCATATTGTCGGACATATTTCTGTCGGTATATGGGGCAGACATGACACAGAGGGTTACTACTAGACTGTATGACTCTCTGTTTAATCAAGATATTAATAGACAGTGTCAGCATGCTGTTCCAGCTGTCTACCCTCCAGTGATTGGTCATTCGACCTCTGCCATTTTAAAATAACACGAGCATTCTCATTGGGTCACTATTTATAGGAGCCATCCAAATCTTCATACACATGTCTCAGTTGACCCATGACGTAGCCCGGCCTTGTTTTCGATCTGAAAATCTGCCATCTAACTGAGAAAATAATGTTGCTGCTGCATCAGCCAGTAATTGCTAATCCATAGGAGGGTGCAATACTATAGACTAGGTTTACTACGGGTTACCCCCAAAAAAAAAATTAATTCAGCATGGTTTCAGACCGATGTGGTGGGGTATTTTTGCTGAAAATGTCAACAAAAAGGGTTGGGCAGAGGTCAAAACATTGGTATGACAGTACTTGAGAAATATGTAATTAACTTTTTATTATGACCTTAGCAATGATTCTTTAATTAAATTCAACACACCTCGTGATTGATCTAGAATTGTACTGCACATCAAATTTAGGCATCGAGACTTCCTCCAATTTGGCAACCACATGACTTTGAAGACAAGGATGTCAGTCCCCAGAGCTGTTCTAGAAAATGGTACATGGGGGGGGGGGGGGGCACCTATTTCTGACCCCAACCACTCATATACCATTTATTGTATCTCTCTAATGTTAAATGACTATACCACCCATGCCACCACACATATACCATAGAACTGAAAAATCTTCCCTCTCCCCAACACATGTACTTTTTTAGCCTTTTAGTTATTTTTTTGAACTAAAAAATAAAGATTTTTAAAAAAATAAAATAAAAATAAGATTTTTTGAACTAAAAAATAACTTTTTGGCTGTTCAAATCACTTTTCATCCGTCGTCCGTCATCCGTTCATAAACAATTCCTGTTATCGTGATTTCTCAGGAAGTACTGCATGGATCTTTCTCAAATTTGGTACACAGGTTCCCAATAGGGTCAAGTTGTGCAAGATACCTTTTCTGGTCCGATTTGCAAATCCAATATGGCCACCAGGTGGCCATCTTGGATTTCCCCATGAAATTTTGTTATCGTGATTTCTCAGGAACTACTGCATGGATCTTTCTCAACTTTGGTACACAGGTTCCCATTGGGGTCTAGTTGTGCAAGATACTTTTTCTGGTTCGATTCGAAAATCCAATACGGCCACCAGACGACCATCTTAGACTTCCCCATGAAACTTTATCGCGATTTCTCAGGAACTACTGCATGGATCTTTCTCAGTTTGGTACACATCAGGTTCCCGTTGGGGTCTAGTTGTGCAAGATATCTTTTCTGGTCCAATTCGAAAATCCAATATGGCCACCAGGCGGCCATCTTGGATTTCCCCATGAAACTTTATCGTGATGAAATCTCAGGAAATTACTGCATGGATCTTTCTCAAATTTGGTTCACAGGTTTCCCTTGTGGTCCAGTTGTGCAAGATACCTTTTTTGGTCCGATTCAAAAATCCAATATGGCCGCCAGGTGGCCATCTTGAATTCCCCCTCGAAACATTGTTATCGTGAATTCTCAGGAACTACTTCATTGATCTTTCTCAAATTTGGTACAAATTTTTTGCAAGATACCTTTTTTTGATGCGATTCGAAAATACAAGTTACCCTTCAAATTAATACGGTCTTCCTGTGTTGTGACGTTGCATCACAAGAGTTGGCGGATCAAACGGTGGGGCATATTCTATATATGGAGTATAGAGAAGGAGTTCAAATGATTCAGAATTTAAAAAAATTTCAAATCAATTTACTTTAGTTCATGCCGTTGCAAGTGAACTGCCCCACCGTTTCGTCTGCCGAAGGGTCGGCTACACGAAGGGACGTCACTCTTGTGACGCAACGTCACAACTTGACAACTGTAGACTACTGCGTGTTTCGATCCAAGGAAGATAATTAGGATTCAGACACTTTCAAAGTTTTAACATCAGGGCTGTTCCATTTAAAAAGGTATTGGAGGGGAGGAAGGCTCTCAATATATTATTCTATGGGTCATAGGAGGAAATTCCCTTCAATCCATGTTACAACATTGGGAAGGCCAATAAAATTTCTATGGGTGGTGGGGTATAATTCAAAGCTGCCTTCCGCCCCTCCCATACCTTTTTAAATGGAACAGGCCTTACTGCACGGACCGGATCCCTTCAGTATTAAGTTGTGTACCATCTTACTATTTTCGAGCATGGTATCTTAAAAGAGATAACTCAAACTAGCCCAGTAAACAGAACGGAATTAGCATTCGTTTCTAATTATAAAATCTTAGGTCTGTTTCATAGCTCATGCCAAAGTGTCAGAGAGATTTGTCTTCACTTCCAGTATACCCAATGATGACACATGCAAAAAAAACCCCAAAAACTACAAAACGAAGACGAAGAATCCTCCGGACATTCACTTTCAGACTAAAATGTTCATTTCAGTAATGTGCTATAAGAACCGACATTAAGTACAGTTCTTGAAATCTTGAAACTCCTGAAACTTATAAAGATAACATCTTGATGTTTTCCAGCATGTCCAGTGTCCCTTTTTCGCTCAAATTCTAAATTCTGCAAACAAAATTACAAATCAATTGTTTATTCTTAGTAACAATGGACAGAGACATCCTTGAGCTTGTCATTAGCTTACAATTTTCGGACAATGGTGGGCGCCAAGATCCTTCAGGATCTCTCGTTCCTGGAACACCTCTCACTTCCTGCAGCTAAATATTCCAATCTTGGGAGGTTCATATGCTATAATTCTAATTTCTTAGATAGGACACACTGCACTGGTAATAACTTATTGAAAAATGAACCATCTAATTCTGACATACTTCTGTAATACTAAATGCTGTCTTTCTCTTTTTATTTTTCAGCCCCTGAAGATTTTATCAAAAGAGAGACCTCTACCTAATATCTTTAATATATACACCCTATTCACAGTGTTTCTACAGTTTGCTGTACATTTCACTGCCTTAGTCTACCTCGTTCAGGAGTCTAAACTACGATCTCCTCCCAGGTCAGTCGGCTTTATCATGTGCAGGGTGTGTGAAACATTTTTCAAAAACTGAGGGGGTGAGGGTAAACAGGGTTCGTGGGAAGCAGCTGTACAAGCTGTATGAATTATAAGACATTGGAGAAATGTTGATTCATAAAAATAACGAAGAATTTATCTATTGTCTGCAAGATTTCTGACCATTTTATCAATTTCCTGTCCTAATAAATTTGATCACAAGGAAATATTTGATTATTTGCATGATTTTGGACCATTTTACTAACTTCCTGTTCTAATAAATTTAATCACTTACTCATTCCGTGGTGTGAAATTTCACTTCCAGTTCTTGAATTAGTAGAGGATTTAGTTGAGAGGTTTGGTGACTTGTGAAGTTACGTTTGCTGAAATGCTTCCTTGGTTCTTGATTTGAGTATTATTCAGTTGAAAAGAAGTTAAGGATGTCCGCTGATGGTTTTTGACTTTGGCAGCCATTTTGCCTGTTTTTCTATTGGATTATCTCCCTTCCCTAGGTTAAGAGATGGGGATTTCCTTCAAAAACCTTCTAGCCGAGAATTTTGCACACCAACATCCATCCAATTTGCTAAATTTTGATAGACATTGTGATTATCTGCAAACAGTTAGAATATAAGAAAAAGTTAAATACTATTTATATGAATTTTTCATGAATGTGCTTCAAAACTAGGGCTATTCCGTATGCTTTCTGGGTTATCAAATTGAGCATGGGTCAGTCCACTTAACGTTGCCTACAGCTAAAAAATGCACACCAACCTATATTTTTTTCTTTGTTTTTCCTCATGTTACACAATTATGAATGCAACAACACACATTATTCAAAAAGTTAATTACTTTGATTTACCACCAGCGGACATCCTTAACCAATTGTATTTATCCATTTCAGGGAGGAGAAATTTGCTAATTTAGAAGAGGATTTCAAACCCTCTTTACTCAACACAACTGTATATATTATATCTATGGCTTTACAAGTCTCCACATTTGCTGTCAATTATAAGGTAAGCTATATACATCTAGTGGATCGCTTAAATATTCTGTGAATGGCAGATGTTGAGTTTACGAAACCGTGAAAAGAAAGATTGACCCAATACTGAGACCATCCATAAAAATATTGTTTCAGGTAACCCTACCTACCCAAAATAATTGGTAAATTTTAGAGTAGGTCTTTTTGTAGATGTTTTCTTTTTTCTAACATGGAATATTTAATGGTCAAGCTAGGCCTAGCTCTATTCCTTCAACTTGTGAACAATTAACATTTTCAGAGTTGTTACATCAATACATAACACAGTTACTGTAGTCATACAGGTTGGGGAAATGAGGACTCTCCAATTATGGAGGCAAAAAGTCATCTTTCTGGATACCTCAATCTGTTAAGTTTATACCTCTAATAATTCGATAACCCTATCAGAAATCGATCACCCCCGATTTTTGGAGGAAAAGATGATCGGAAGTTGTAATAATTCAATCACCCCCGATTTTCAGTCAATCCCGTTTGTGAGGGAGAATCAGAATCATTTAAACAGGAGTTGTCTCCCCTCCCTTAGAGCACATTTACAAGCAACCACTTGGCAAGAGACCACTGACCATTTGAACTAGATTGTTTTTGATAACAGGGTATTAATTCTGCTGATGCTAGACTAGAGCATTAAAACAGCAATTATCAGGATTGTACTGAATCACACCCTAAGTAAGAAGATTTTGAAAAGAATAACCTGTACCGTCCCTTACATGGTTCTCACGACTCACACAAGTCGTCGTGTCGGAAACTGAGCACTTGATGATCCAAGCATTAAAACAGCAATTATCGGGATTGTACTGAATCACACCCTAAGTAAGAAGATATTGAAAAGAATAACCTGTACCGTCCCTTACATGGTTCTCACGACTCACACAAGTCGTGGTGTCGGAAACTGAGCACTTGATGATCCAAGCATTAAAACAGCAATTATCTGGATTGTATTGAATCACACCCTACGTAAGAAGATTTTGAAAAGAATACTAACCTGTACCGTCCCTTACATGGTTGTCACGACTCACACAAGTCGTGGTGTCGGAAACTGAGCACTTGATGATCCAAGAATCATTTCTCCGACTTTTGCGAATCACCGCTTTCACTCAGTTGAAATAAATCGATCACCCCTCATTTTTAATACCTCAAATATCACTTCCGGTGATCGATTTATTAGAGGAATTACCGTATTTAATAATTTCTATTGGCAAAAGAAATAAAAATTTGAACATTATATCATCGGTCATGTCGGTGGACAAATAAAAATTCGGAAAAAAAGTTTTGAACCGCCTTATTGTCATATTCATTTATTTATTGCGTTAAGTTGATAGCTGTGCAAAATAATTTGAAAATATCACTCTGCAGTATCACTGATATGGTAAAATACAAAACTTGAATTTTTGTTGGTATTTTATATTTACTAAACATAATATCACATTGAGCATAATCTATAATAATCTATATAATACCTAGTCCTATTTTAGCTACCAGCCTTTACCTCTGTTGGCGCCTTCCTCTACTGTGTACGATCAAGACCCACACGCCAAGCCATTCTCAACTAGTTGAGAAAATACTGAATGGCTCATATTTTCCGAAGCTGTTGATCACAAACATTGCAAAAATTCAATTTTGTATGATCTTGCCTTTATGTTCAGCTCTTGTTTATAAGAAACTGTCCAGTTTGAGCTGCACGAGAGACAAAACTCAGAATGGGTATACAGGAACTTGCAGTTGCTGTGGCGTGTAAGCTGCATGCCGAGCCGTTATAATTGAATATGGAATTTGGTCTGCTTTAAAGCTATAACTGGACAGTTCTGAAAAATAAGAGCTAAACAAAAAGGTAAGATGATACAGAATCAAATTATTTTATTGTTTGTGACTAACGGCTTCAGAAAGTATGAGCTGTCCAGTATTTTCCAAACAACTACACAGCTGGGGAATGGCTTGGCCATTGGGCCTTGATCGTACAAAGTAGAGAAAGGCCCCACGAGACCTACTGGCCTTGCATGTGCTAGCAGTATATCTGTGGTGCTATTTTTATCTCTAATACCTTGCACAAATGAGACCTTGATAATAATACCCATTTATAAATGTATCTCTCCATTTTGTATGTGCGTGTACTGTTTTTCCAGGGTATGCCATTTATGGAGAGTCTGACGCAGAATAAGCCGTTGTTGTACAGCCTGATTTTCTCCGGGACAGCCATCATTGCTCTGGCCAGCGGCGTTTTACCCGACGTCAGTGAACATTTTGAGCTCATCATTCTTCCTGAAGAAGTAAGTTTCTTCTATATTGTCTACAGTAATTCCCCTAATAATTCAATCACAGGAAGTTCACATTTCAACTCAGTTATTCAAACACTGAGAAAAAGTAACATTCCCAATCTTCTTTCAAATTGATGAAAAGCCATATAATTATCAAATGTGACACTTTATAGCTGATGCCATGAAGAATATTTTCATATATAAGCCATTTTTACTGCACTTCCGGTGATCGAATTATTAGGGAAATTACCGTATGGTAAATCCTCTAATAATTCAGGCACCCTATGCAAATTTATTTTTCCGACGGGGTGTTAACCACAATTCAGAAAGTGCCCGTCCAACTGCTCCTGTCGCTGTCATCCGCCATTAGCAAGGCGCGGTGTCAGTGGTGATTGATAGCGTCTCGCGTTCTCTCTCGCATGAGTTCATTCGCGAATCAGGAGCCCTCGGGTACGAGCGATGGAGCGGTATTAAACACCATTAACATGGAGCACGAGTTGGGGGAAATTCTACGCACATTAGCCATACTGCCAGACGAGCAGAGACGTGAAACAAGCCAACAATGTTAATAATGAAATGAAGAATTAGCTTACGCTGATTAAAGGGGCTATTTGAGTACATATTGCCCGTCTATTTTATTGAATTAATCTGATTATTCCGCCCGTCACGAGTTCTCGCCTGCCCGTCATTTTCGGTCGTTTGAAAAAGTCACCCGTCCAAATTGATGGGCAGATGGGTCGCTAGCTAAGTCACTGCCATCCGATTTAATCCTTGTACCCAATTGGACAGCTGAAATTATTTGTGACCATTATATCTGCATTAACGATCACAAATTGTTTCAACGTGCTACGCGATCGCTTTTGGTCATCTGTTTCATAAACACCTGGCGAAATTACTTTGAAAAGAAAGAAGTTGAATTAGAATGGGAATAACCAGGTTAGCTTTTAGTATTCGCCGACTTTAATGCTGATTTTACTGCTGCAAATTTCTGTTTTACAGACACGCCATCTGTAAAACTCACAAGTAAAACCAGCATTAACGTCTGCAAATACTAAAATACAACACAGTTATTCCATAATTCACCCTCAATTTTATGTAAGAAATTCAATCAGTCTTCTAATAAATTTGACCACCCTCTAAAATCATTAGAGTACCAAAAAAATATCTTGTACTAAATTCTGAAAAGAATGCTGAAAGTGCCGCTTGGTACTACTTGCTCATTCACGCTAATAAATTTGACCCCCGGATTTTATGGCGAGAAATTTCACTTCCTGTGATTGAATTATTTGTATGTACAGTAAAGTGTCCCTCTCAATGAGAGGAAGTACAGTAATCCCTCTAATAATTCAATCACAGTTAGTGGAATTCACACCATAAAATCTGGGGGTGATCAAATTTATTAGAGCATTAGATTAGAATTGGATTTTTTCCCCAAAATTGGGGGCAATAGAACTTTGTTAAGGGGATTGAATTATTGGAGGACAGGTATTACCATATATGTTCTCCGACACTGTCATAAGTGCTTAGGAAGATGGGAATAATAAATAAACGGCACATTATATTACTGTGAACATTCAGGAAACAAGTATCTATCAAATGTATTGTTCAGTACACTCTGAGCACCGATGGCTTGGAAGCTAATCTGTGATGACATTGGCTCTTTTCTGTCGTCCTTTTACACTGATTGAACATCATTCCAAGTGTCAGACACTGCGTGATCTGTACTCCGAGCACTGACCGTTTAAACTAACATGCATTATATGTCCCCCATATATTTCTCATTTCATGTATCAGTATTTCTTTAGTGTGACCTAACTAATTCTGCTTTTCTTGTTCCAGTTCCGTAACATTGTCCTCATGGTAGTCTCAGCAGATATAACTGCTGCCTTTGTGATAGACCGAGTACTCCAGTTTATTTGTGGACAAGGGAGGCTCCGTGTCGGTTGAACCTGAGACGCCTGCAGTTCTGTCGAGATGTCATCTGTGTTCGCTTTTTGCTAATAAACATGTACTTGATCACACAAGGATATTCCAGTTCCATCATATAGAACATTTTTAAATGGAGAATATAAAGCAGCTTTCATTGGTCGTATTCAAACTTTGAAAGACAAAGAATCATTTTCATTGGCCATTTCCAATTGTTTTTAAAGAAAGAACAGTTTTCATTGGCTGATTCCATTTGTCCACATTTAATATGTAATAAAGCATTTTCTTGGTGATTTTGGTAAGTATTGTTCTGCTTGTCATTCTGTGTGCTTAACACTCTCTGGTCTGGCGGGGGGGGGGGATTGTGGCCCCCCTTCCAAAATTTCTCTCCTATCTTCAGAATGACAAAAAAATGAAAGCTGACCCTCAGCGACTTTTAGTTTATCATATTGGGGTCATTTTCATCATTTTCCTTCAAAATTCCTGCTCTTCTTCAAGGAAAATCTGGCAAAATCTATTTCATTTCACATCAGACTATTATTTACTAATTTATCATGCAGTTTTTGCAAAGAAAACACATGAATAAAAAATTCCCAAAATGTTCAGGCCAGATAGGGTTAAAGAAGAGAGACAGAAATTTTTACCCCTCAGCCCATAGGGCTGTGGGGCCATGTACGTACGCCCGTCCATCAACATTTTCTTGTCCGCTGAATATATGTAGATCTATGAAGTCGGGCCTGACCAAACTTCCTGAGAGCTTCCTGAATGTTGACTGATGAAATGATTAGATTTTCAGATGGCTATGATGATTTCATGATTTTTAATTATTTTTTTTTATTATTTATTGATGGTTCAGATTTTGCACTGTTATCTAGCCTGACCAAACTTTGGTGAGAGCTTCCTGAATGTTGACTGATGAAATGATTAGATTTTCAGATGGCTATGAGGATTTCCCGATTTTTAATTATTTTTTATACGCCCGTCAAATTTGACGGGACGTATTATGGTATGGCGTCGTCCGTCCGCCCGTCCGTTAACTTTTCTCGTCAACGCAACGCGTCCTAGAGTTTTCAGTGGATTCTTCTGAAATTTGGTACACCTGATCGGTACCATGTGTAGATGTGCACAAACTTTTTTCGGCCCGATTCGATGTTTTCTTGAGTTACTCCCCTTGATTTTGGTCTGAAATCCTTGTATTTGGCACCTACTGTCTTCGTCAACGCAACTCATCCCAGAGTTTTAAATGGATACTTCTGAAATTTGGTATACATGATCGGTACCATGTGTAGATGTGTACGAACTTTTTTCGGCCCGATTCGATGTTTTCTTGAGTTACTCCCCTTGATTTTGGTCTGAAATCCTTGTATTTGGCACCTACTGTCTTCGTCAACGCAACTCGTCCCAGAGTTTTCAATGGATACTTCTGAAATTTGGTACACATGATCGGTACCATGTGTACGTGTGCACAAACTTTTTTCGGCCCGATCCGACATTTTCTTGAGTTACTCCCCTTGGATTTTGGTCTGAAATCCTTGTATATGGCACCTACTGTCTTCGTCAACGCAACTCATCCAAGAGTTTTAAATGGATTCTTCTGAAATTTGGTACACATGATCGGTACCATGTTTAGATGTGCACAAACTTTTTCCAGCCCGATTCGACGTTTACTTGAGTTACTCCCCTTGATTTTGGTCTGAAATCCTTGTATTTGGAACCTACTGTCTTCGTCAACGCAACTCATCCCAGAGTTTGCATTGGATTCTTCTGAAATTTAGTACACATGATCGGTACCATGTGTAAATGTGCACGAACTTTTTTCGGCCCGATTCGACGTTTTCTTGAGTTACTCCCCTTGATTTTGGTCTGAAATCCTTGTATTTGGCACCTACTGTATTCGTCAACGCAACTCGTCCCAGAGAACTCGTCCCAGAGTTTTCAATGGATTCTTCTGAAATTTGGTACACATGATCAGTATCATGTGTAGATGAGCATAAACTTTTTTCGAACCAATTCAACGCTTTCTTGAGTTATCCGCCCTTGATTTTAGTCTGGAATACATGTACTTTTATTTGGCACCTACAGTTCTCGTCAACGAAACTCGTCCTTTGAAATTAGGTACTTTTTCCAATTGATTCAACAATTTCTTGAGTTACTCCCCTTGATTTTAGTCGGAAATCTTTTATTTGCCACATACTGTCCTCGTTAATGCAACTCGTCTCAGACTTTTGAAATTGGTACATATGGTCGGTACCATGTGTAGATGTGTACAAGCTGTTTTTGAGCTGATTTGATGTTTTCTTCAGTTACTCCCCTTGCTTTTAGTCTGAAATCCTTGTATTTGGCACCTGCTGTCATTTCAGCTCAATTCATCAGGCTGATGAGCTTACTTTTGCAGCTTATGCTAACAAAAATTTTGTTCTAAAGTTACTGATACATACATAAGCGCATAACCGGGGGTGGGGGAATATGCACCCACGCAGAGTAAGAGTAACTGGAGTTCTACTTTCTCCTACAAATACCGCTCCAGGCCCTTAAGTTGTTTATCGACTGTATTTTTTACGGGCGTATTTTGGGTTCAATTGAACTCTTGTTTTATTATTTATTGATGGCTTAGCTTTTGCACTGTTATCTTTTCATTTTTTCATTTCATTTATTCACCAATTCATATAAAAGCAACAGGCACATATACATTGTAATGGCATTGATAAGGGTATAGTAGGCTGTGCGTGAAGGCCGAACAAATGTGTTAAGAATCGGCGGGATTAAAACCCCAGGGGGCTTGTTCTATCCCAAATAACAATAAGAATTCTTTTAATAAACCCTCGCTTGAAACATTTATAGGAATTCTGCTATTGTTTCAAAAGATTCACGAGAGATCAGTATATAAACCGGTGAATATTACTACACTCCACGATCGGTCAATATACGAGAGATCCTGAAGGATCTTGGCGCCCACCATTGTCCGATAATTGTAAGCTAATGACAAGAGGATCTTTTTGTCCATTGTTACTAAGACGATTGAGTTGTAATTTTGTTTACAGAATTTCGAATCTGAGCGAAAAAGATCGAAAAAGGGACACTGGAAAACATCAAGATATAATCTGTCTAAGTTTGAAGATTTCTAGAAACTATACTTATGTCAGTTGTTATAGTACAAGAGAAATGAGCAAAGTTAGTCTGAAAGTGAATGTACATATACGGAGGATCCTTCGTCTTCGTTTTGTAGTATTTTTATTTTATTTATTTTTTTGCACGTGTCATTGGGTACTGGAAGCGAAGAAAAATCTCTGACACTTTGGCATACTTAAGATTTTATAATGAGGAACGAATGCTAATTCTGTTAGATGGTACAACAGTAAATAGTAAATGGTACAATCGAAAATAGTAAGATGGTACAATACTTAATACTGAAGGGATCGAATTTGAAAGTGTCTGAATCCTGATTATCTCCCTTGGATCGAAACATGCAGTAATCTACAGTTGTCGAGTTGTGACATTGTGTCACAAGAGTGACGTCCCTTCATGTAGCTGACCTGCCGGCAGACGAAAGGGTGGGGCAGTTCACTTGCAACTGCATGGACCAAAGAAAACTGATTTAAAATTTGAAGAAATACATTTTAATTCCGAATTATTTGAACTCCTTGATATGGAAGGTGAAGATATGGATATTCTCTATAGTTAATATATAGAATATGCCCCACCGTTTGATCTGCCGACTGTTGTGATGCAACGTCACAACTCGGGAATACCGTATTAATTGGATTTTCGAATCGGACCAAAAAAGGTATCTTGCACAACTGGGCCAAGGGCAATCTGTGTACCAAATCTGAGGAAGATCCATGGTATACTTCTTGAGAAATCACGATAAAGTTTCTTCGGGAAATCCAAAATGGGCGACTGATGGCCATATTGGATTTCCGAATCGGATCAGAAAAGGTATCTTGCACAACTAGGCGACAAGGGAAACCTGTGTACCAAATTTGACAAAGATCCATGCAGTAATTCCTGAGAAATCGCAATAACAAAGCTTCAAGGGGAAATCCAAGATGGCCGCCTAATGGACATATTGGATTTTCAATTTGAACCGAAAAGGTATCTTGCACAACTAGATCATAAGGTGTATCAAATTTGACAAAGATTCATGCAGTACTTCCTGAGAAATGACGATAAAGTTTCATGGGGAAATCCAAGATGGCCGCCTGGTGGCCATATTGGATTTTCGAATCGGGCCAGAAAAGCCATCTTGCACAACTAGACCCCAAGGGGAAGCTGTGTACCAAATTTGAGAAAGATCCATGCAGTAGTTTCTGAGACTTCACGATAAAGTTTCATGGGGAAATCCAAAATGGCTGCCTGGTGGCCATATTGGTTTTTCGAATCGGACCAGAAAAGGTATCTTGCACAACTCGACCCCAAGGCGAACCTGTGTATCAAAATTGAGAAAGATCAATGCAGTAGTTCCTGAGAAATCGCGGTAACAAGGTTTCATGGGGAAATCTATGATGGCCGCCTTGTGGCCATATTGGATTTTCGATTCGGACCGAAAAAGGTTATCTTGCAAAACTAGACCCTAAGGAGAATCTGTGTACCAAATTTGAGAAAGATCCATGCAGTAGTTCCTGAGAAATCGCGATAACAAGGTTTCATGGAGAAATCCGAGATGGCTGCCTGGTGGCCATATTGGATTTTCGAATCGGGCCAGAAAAGGTATCTTGCACAACTAGACCCCATGTGGGACCTGTATACCAAATTTGAGAAAGATCCATGCAGTAGTTCCTGAGAAATCGCGGTAACAAGGTTTCATGCGGAAATCTATGATGGCCGCCTTGTGGCCATATTGGATTTTCGATTCGGACCGAAAAAGATTATCTTGCTAAACTAGACCCTAAGGGGAATCTGTGTACCAAATTTGAGAAAGATCCATGCAGTAGTTCCTGAGAAATCGCGATAACAAGGTTTCATGGAGAAATCCAAGATGGCTGCCTGGTGGCCATATTGGATTGTCGAATCGGACCAGAAAAGGTATCTTGCACAACTAGACCCCATGTGGGACCTGTATACCAAATTTGAGAAAGATCCATGCAGTAGTTCCTGAGAAATCGTGGTAACAAGGTTTCATGGGGAAAACTATGATGGCCGCCTTGTGGCCATATTGGATTTTCGATTCGGACCGAAAAAGTTTATCTTGCAAAATTAGACCCTAAGGAGAATCTGTGTACCAAATTTGAGAAAGATCCATGCAGTAGTTCCTGAGAAATCGCGATAACAAGGTTTCACGGAGAAATCCAAGATGGCTGCCTGGTGGCCATATTGGATTTTCGAATCGGAGCAAGAAAGGTATCTTGCACAACTAGACCCCATGTGGGACCTGTATACCAAATTTGAGAAAGATCCATGCAGTAGTTTCGGAGAAATCGCGATAACAAGGTTTCATGGGGAAATCCAAGATGGCTGCCTGTTGGCCATATTGGATTTTCGAATCGGACCAGAAAAGATATCTTGCACAACTAGACCCCAAGGGGAACCTGTGTACCAAATTTGAGAAAGATCCAGGCAGTAGTTCCTGAGAAATCGCGATAACAAGGTTTCATGGGGAAATCCAAGATGGCTGCCTGGTGACCATATTGGAATTACGATTTGGACCAGAAAAGGTATCTTGCACAACTAGACCCCAAGGGAAACCTGTGTACCAAATTTGAAAAAGATCCATGCATTAGTTCCTGAGAAATCGTGATAACAATGTTTCATGGGGAAATCCAAGATGGCTGCCTGGCGGCCATATTGGATTTTCGAATCGGACCAGAAAAGGTTTCTTGCACAACTAGACCTCAAGGGGAACCAGTATGCCAAATTTGAAAAAGATCCATGCAGTAGTTCCTGGGAAATCGCTGTAACAAGGTTTCATGGGGAAATCCAAGATGGCTGCCTGGCGGCCATATTGGATTTTCGAATCGGACCAGAAAAGGATTCTTGCACAACTAGACCCCAAGGGGAACCAGTATACCAAATTTGAAAAAGATCCATACAGTAGTTCCTGAGAAATCGCGGTAACAAGGTTTCATGGGGGAATCCAAGATGGCTGCCTGGTGGCCATATTGGATTCTCGAATCGGACCAGAAAAGGTTTCTTGCACAACTAGACCCCAAGGGGAACCTGTGTACCAAATTTGAAAAAGATCCATGCAGTAGTTCCTGAGAAATCGCGGTAACAAGAATTGTTTACGGACGGACTGACGACGGACGGACGGACGACGGACGAAAAGTGATTTGAACAGCCCACCATCTGGTGGGCTAAAAAGGTGGACAAAGAAATGTCGAGAAGATTAAGACAAGATCGATTACTAAGCTCGCAACAAATAGGTTTTCAATTGTGATTTAAAGAGAGACACAGAAGTTATTTTTTTCAGATCGGATGGTAATTTGTTCCACAGCCGCGGACCTTTGACCTTAGCACTATAGAAGCCGAGATCTGAAGAGTAGAATGGACGGTATAAATTAATTCTGGAATGTCTGGTGTTATACTGATGGACACTAGATATGCTGGTAAAGAGGGGCTGAATACTAATAGGAAGTGATGCAACATGATGAATGAATTTGTGGACGAGTTGCAATAATAGGTAATCATGAATTTGTAAAAATTTCAGAATATTAAATAATGGTTCCGTATGTTCATGTCTGCCTGATAAGGTTATTATTCGAATTACACGTTTTTGAAGAGTTACTAACGGTTTGAGGTGGGTTTTGTAGGTATTGCCCCATACAAGATTACAATAGGACAAATATGGATAAATAAGCGAATAATATAAAATATACAGTGTTTTCTTGTTTACGCAATTCCTTATGTGGCTTATGATGCCAATGTTCCTGGAGATTTTTTTAGAAATTTCATTCACATGGGTCAGCCAATTCAGTTTGTTATTTAAATGAACTCCAAGGAATTTGAAACTTTCAACCTGTTCTATCAATTCGCGGTTGATTAAAAGTTGGGGAGCTGCCATATTACCTATGCCCATCAGGAACCCTTGGTTGCATGTTTCATTGCGACTTTTGAAGGTTCCCTGATACAAGACAGCCTGGTCCATTCAAGATTCAAGAAAATCATTGGATGGAACCCCCCCAATCCCCATATATTCTGGGAGCTTACATGATGCTACACTTGTTCAACCTATGCACCGCCCTCGGGAGGATTTCCCCACCCCTGGGGCACTAAATGTTAAAGTTTGGGACTTTTTCCTATCCACAGCTTGTCAGCCTCATGTGATATGTATGAGATGTACATGTAGTGTACGTTGTTTTTTCACACACACACATACTGAATCACCTAAAATGTATTTCTTTATAGTAAAATAACTAACAGGTTGGTGACAATATTTATTTCAGAAGTACAAGAGGAAATAACCGGTGGGGGTTAAAAGAAGGATTAGGAGAACCCATTTTTAACCTGACGGGGCAATTTTGAACCAGTTCAAAAGAGTTTATGCCCCCCCCCCCCCCCCAATAATGATAATGGTGGGCCTGTGTCAATCAGAGTGTTTGTATGCCATTAACTTGTTAATCACACTTGTGCAATGCCTAAATTGCCACTGATAAAGCTACACTTTTCTTGCATGCTGTAATCCCAGCAGACCACTCCTGTGAAAACGAAGTCTATTATATACGGTACAGAAATCACACAAACTGTATCCGCAGGGCTGTATTCAGGGATTTTTTGCAGGTTCCGATCCCAAACTCCCAGTTCGTTTTCGTAATTCATTATTGAGGGTCCAATTTTTTTCATGAATTTCAGCGCAAAGAGCCTGTGATCAATCACAAAACAAAGATTTCTTAACATGAAAGTCGATACTCTCCATGCAATCGGATCGATATTGAGGCTTCTAGTATTTCCTTTCAAATTGAACAACAACAACAACACTTTCATTTTTATCAAGCCCGTAGCTTTAGCTGCGGAAAGCTCGATATAGGTGCCACAATGATGTCCGTCTGTCTGTCTGTCTGTCTATCTGTCTGTCTGTCTGCAGGACCAAGTAAATGTTAAAGTTTTGAAGTTGGGAAATTTTTCCCCAGGACCAAGTAAATGTTAAAGTTTGATCCCAAGGCCTGCCAGTAGTATATAAAAACCCGATTCCCCCTCTTTTATGCAAATGAGATGACGTCACGTGGCGGCTCTCGTCCAATCAGAAGCGAGTATTTTGCCCCGGTGCATTATGGGCCATATCCAAGATGGTGGCACGTATGTTCAAGATGGCGGCACGTCCGGTGTCATCTCCGGCAATGTCCGGCCCTCTCCGGTACAATAGATAGCCTTTGCAGGTCAAAAATAGTTCCATGTATTCATCCGCGGTGATGCGGTCTGGTGGTGATGTGGTCTGCCTCCGCGGGCAGAAAGTAGTCCCACAGAATGTACACCCTGCCTGGGGGGTTTTCCCCCGGCCGCAGCGCGCTACATAGAACTTATAGTCATCAACTTAATCTATACGTGTTGGCCGAGTCTTCACTCACCGTATACACGCACCTCAATGAAATGCCCGCTCCAAACCTAGACCAAAACACGTACTTGGTCTGTGGGCTGATTTCATTGGCTCTCTCTATTTTACTATAGTGCTCTCGCATTCTAACATTGATGGGTTACATTTTGGCCCCATCCTACACCACTGATTTCAGTTTGACTGAATCTCCACATTGGGCATTTATTCATTATAAATAAAACACACAAGACAGGGTTTTTTGGTGAGATCTCATTTTGTTTTTATTCAGTAACAACAACAACGTGAGAACAACCATGTGAAAATTGAAGCCCAGAACAGGGGGTGCCTTATCAAAGGCGGTTGGTACCCATAAAATTATTGAACCTATATGCAACAGTTAATTCGGTGCAATATCATCAGTACTCCTAGAACATATATATCAAAGGCGTTTGGTACCCATACAAATTGAATTATAGAACAGTTCCTTAGTCCAGTGGAATATTCGCAGTGTTCGTATTTATCACTCTAAATGTCAAGATAGGTTGTAGTCACACCATCGGGCAGGACTTTGCGCTTGGGGTAAAAGTATGTGAAGGCGTCCCGTTCCTGGGTATACGAGCGCATCTGGTGGTCGATGATACGGAAACCTCGGTTAGTGCCACTCGCACTGGCCTGGCTCTGGAGGACATTCAGGTACAGAGCCTTGCTGATGTTAGAGTCGCGTCGACTCACCCCCTTACAACTGAATTTGTTGTCATCACCGTCACAAAAGTAAGTTTTCGAACACAGGGCGATCATGGCATCACCGCTCCACTCTAGTTTAAACAGGCCGGGTGTCCGCTTGTCGTAGGTGTAGTGGTCGCGTCGGGGTAGCCACTGGTCCCGTTCCGCCTCATATTGTGCACGTAATTCTGGTTTGACGAGTGACTCCCAGTCCGGGTTGGAAACGGCCATGTATGCTGAGTCGGTATCCATTTCTATCAATTGCCAGTCTGATTGGTGGAAATACACGCCCATGAAATCGTATATGAATTCCAGCATTCGCAGTTTGGCCAGCTGGTACACCATACATCCTATTTGGAGCGGCAGGTTATAGGTGATGGTCTTTTTGGCTGACGTCACTTCGTAGGTGGTGTCGTCAATCATCTCCATGTGTCGGTATAGAGGCGAATTCACGCGTTTGCGGGCTTGTTTCGTGGTACAAATGTTCACGGTCACGTGACGGTCCTGGTTCGTTACCGTTTTTCCATATCCGCTGTTCCCAAGTAATTTCATCGTTTCCCCGATGATGGCTTTGCTGGGGTCGGCGTCTCCTTGGCGACGGGCGGTAGTCACGTCGTTCGCGAACTTCTCAAAACAAGCCTGGGGGGTGAATTCTATGACTTGGTATATTTTCGTAATTTCCAGTCCGTGCCGCATATACCACTGAAGCAGAGGGGTACCGAGCAAGATTTTTTCGCCAAACATGCTGCCGATCAACATACGCTGTGGTCGCGTTAGGTAGTCGTGTTCTTCAGCGTATGTGCGCATATGGGCTCCGATATCATCTCGACTCACCTCGGTGTTTTTGAAGATGGGTGGACATTCACCAAACGTGTCTTTCAAGTGGTCAGGGACGTGCAGATCACATTCCACGAATTCATAAAGGTCTCCCGTCTCAACAGTGCGTAGGATGTCGGTCATGGTGATAACAGTCCGATAATCCAGTATTCGGTCGTGAGCGTGTAAGAACGAGTATAACTCCGGTTGACGACGTTGCATGTGGTGGAATTCACATTCCCATAGCTGTTCATAGGCATAGCCCAGTCCACAAATGTAATCTCGATTCTGCTGTACTTCTTCACGTAAGGCGGCCGGGGTCAGTCCACGGCGCTCGTTATAGCGCCCTCCCGCGAACGAACACTCATGACCGTGCCAATAACAGCCGTGAAATTGAAACACGGTCGGTACTGTATTGATGATAGCAAATCCGTCCACGGGAAGGCGCCGATCTCCAATTCGCTTTTCCGTGTGGTTGGCTTGGTGACGGATAGTGACGCCTCGTCGCTGACTTTCCCAATCCAACCATTGTTCTGCTTGATGTTTCGTAGATCGTTGAGCTCTGAATGCTGCACCCTCAGGGAGCCACCGCGTATAATGACCGGCCGGCATGGGTTTACTCAAACACGATAGGTAGAGGGCATTGGCGTCGAATCCTATTATTTTCTCACACAATTTTTCTCCTCGGATATGGGTCAGCTGTTTCTCATGGTACCGATGGAAAATAATACTGGGGCCGCCTACGATATTTCCCTTCAAACAGTCAAACATGTCGGCGTCTTTCTTATCGACGAGAGCGAAGAACGTGGGTAAATCCTGGAACAGATACCGCAGGGTCAGACCGGGGATGCTAACACAGTCTTTGAAAACGTCGACACCCATAGGCGGACATTTTGTCGGTAGCTTCCAGAAAAGGGATGACATCCAAATTGTTGTAATAGATGAGAAAATCCCGGAGAGTTCGCATTCCTTCACGGACCCACACCTGTTGCAGTTCGGTATACAGGGTGGTAGATAATGCTTCTCCTTTGAGATCGTTGTAAAAGGCCTCCTGGGGTGGTAACTCGGTTTCGTCCAGACGCTCGAGACTCGTCATGTAGTTGTAGGGAAAGCAACTTTTCCTCTCCGCGCAGTCGTACGCTTTCACCCACTGTTCATAGCTGTAATTCGGCGCCAGGTAATTCCGTACATCTAAGAATCGGAGTGAAGTTGTGGATAGAGCGACGTGATTGTTGGTCTTCTTAATAATGAATTTCACATTCCCAGCTTTAGCGAGGTACGGGTACAAGAATTCTTTGATTAAGTTCAAATCATATCGGCCCGAGTTAAATCCAAGGACGGGTAATTGGTTCATGTATTCCAATAAACGCAGTTTCAGTTTCTGCGCATAGGGTTTCGGTGGTTTGCGTTTCTCACTTTCGTCTTCGTCATCGGTATCGTCCTCCTCCTCCTCCCCATCCAATGTTGGAATACGCGCATCAAGTGCCGCTAATACATCACGGTAGATAGTCGACGCGAGATGTGCCGCACTGACTTGACTGAGAGTTTCAAGGTAGTCCATCATTCGTGTAATCAGTTCATGGGGGTCCCCGTTAGAGACGAAACACACCGGGGCCGTGTCGTAACCGGGTACGTTGGTGTGAATACTCACACTCAAAGGAATGTGATGCTGAGTCCATTGAGTTTTAGCCGATACCTTTTCTATGGGTTCTAATAGGGCTTCAAAATCATAGCACGCTCTGTACGGGAAATAACGCTGGTCCATGGGGACGTCAATACCCTCATCTGCCAGGTCTTCAAAGATGGTGGGCTTGTTGTGGAATACGCCGCCGGGGAATTTCCGTTTGGTGGTCTGGTCACAAATTTTCTCGTGCTTATGTAGGTTCCCAGAGTGGTCAAACACGCGTTGGCATTTACTACAGATGTAGGACTGGGCATACCTGTTGATGTCCGTAATGTACGAGAAATGCCCACCCGTGTCCGTTTCGTACAAATTCAATGTCATGGTTGTGTCGTATTTTCCCGGGGAACGCTGTACGAGTCGGGCGGTGAGTTGTGGGTCATCGGTGTTGTCATCATCCACGTGTTGCTCTAATTTGTATACGACAATGTTGACGTGGAATAAATTTTCCACCACATCTAGCTGCGATAACGGGACCCCGCGGAAGTGCTGTTTTTCCATGTTCTTTTCACGTAAGTAGTCTTCCCAATAGCAGTTGGCCAATTTATCACATTTCCTGGGTGGACGTTTGTTGAGATGGATAGCCAGGCAGCGAAATAAACATTTCCGATCGGTGTAGGGCCCATGGTCGCCGCCTACTAAAGCATACATGCCTTCTCTGTGTTTCAACCAGTCCGGGAGATGAATGGGAGCGCCGATAGGGTGATCGATCATTTTAGTGACGTAAAACGTAACATTGGTTGTCATCTCCACTTGCCATTTTGTGTTGGGGCGTTGTTGTCGTATCCACTCCAAAGTATCCAAGTTTTCTAATTTTTCCAGTACCGTGTCCAGAGATGGTTGATGGATAATGGTGAAAGGCTGGTCAAACACCCGGGTATTATTGCTGGGATAATAATAACGGAGCTGGCCTGTCTCTTTATGGCGAAGAATGTATCCAAAAGTGAGATTTAACTTGAAGGCTGTATCTTGGTCGTTGAAGATAGCTTCCACGTAGCTACGTAGACGGATGTTTTCTTCCAACCGGAAATTATATAAGTCCAATAGACGACGGTCACGGTGAAAACAATGGCGTATGGTAGCCCAGTGACGTCGATAAATGTCACTGACACGCTCGTCTTGGGGTAAAACTTCAACCGGAGGTGCTGCTGGGTCCCAGGGAAAATCTTCTCCACGTCTCATACAGGCAGGCTGGTGGTCAGGCAGGCAGGCAGGCTGGTCAGGCAGGCAGGCTAGAGGTGAGGTAGGCAGGCAGGCAGGCAGGCTGGTCAGGTAAGTCAGGCAAGTAGTGCAATGAATACACCCCACCGCTAAAAATCGCCTCCTTTTATACGTTTTTCTACAAGCCGCCATTTTGGACACACAGGCCGCCATTTTGTACACACACGCCGCCATTTTGGACACACAGGCCGCCATTTTGTACACACACGCCGCCATTTTGGACACACTCCCACAGCCGCCATTTTGGACACACACGCCGCCATTTTGTACACACAGGCCGCCATTTTGGACACACAGGCCGCCATTTTGTACACACACGCCGCCATTTTGGACACACTCCCACAGCCGCCATTTTGGACACACACGCCGCCATTTTGTACACACACGCCGCCATTTTGAACACACAGGCCGCCATTTTGGACACACACGCCGCCATTTTGAACACACAGGCCGCCATTTTGGACACACACGCCGCCATTTTGAACACACTCCCACAGCCATTTTGTGCTCGAATTACTTATTTCTAAATGATTTCATGACGAATCCAACTAAGGTTAGGAAGTATATATATATCTTACGATATTGTCATGAACTGCCAGCACATAAGACGTTCTGGTTGATGAGATCTGAATTTTTGAAGTTTGGCAATTTTCTGACTTCGAGCTTCGAATACCCGCCGCCATATTTGTTGGAAGCCGGTGTTCCTGTGTAGTTTTGTTAAAAAAAGATGTGTTGATCCCATAAAGATAAGATAACTTTATTGACACTGAAACACAGTCACATGGCTGGTTATATGGTCATTTGGCACAACAGGACAAAAATACAACTGTCAGCGTGAAACAATGTGTTCGATGGAACGGGGCGGGGAAGATATTATTTTTCTAGTTTGGCAGATCGTATTTCAGTACAAAACACGGGCAACCCGCTCCACAGACATTTTACACCAAATAGCTGAACCCATGGAGACCAATATACATAATCTATAAGTGTTGTAGCATGTTATTATGGCCAGTCTATGATAGAGTGCCACCCCATTGTCGATGATGTGTCCTTTTGGCCTTGTGGCCAACCGCAGTAAAATCCTGGCTACACCCCTGATTGTTTACATTCTGTGTCATTTGAAAAAAAACAAAAAACAAACAAATGTGTAGTTTTGTTAAAAAAAAGAAGATGTGTTGATCCCATAAAGATAAGATAACTTTATTGACACTGAAACACAGTCACATGGCTGGTTATATGGTTATTTGGCACAACAGGACAAAAATACAACTGTCAGCGTGAAACACTGTGTTCAATGGAACGGGGCGGGGAAGATTTTATTTTTCTAGTTTGGCAGATCGTATTTTACAAAACACGGGGAACCCGCTCCACAGACATTTTACACCAAATAGCTGAATCCATGGAGACCAATATACATAATCTATAAGTGTTGTAGCATGTTATTATGACCAGTCTATGATCGAGTGCCACCCCAGTGTCGAGCATTTATCGTCCAGTTTGCACCAGCAAAAGAAAAATTACGAACGTTCATCGAACGTTGGCTGAGCGTCATCGGTGGGACCTTCATGTGGTCTTCCGCGGTATATGAATGACTTAGATATGAATGCATGAATTAGTTTGATATAATTTTGTTGGGTATGAACGATTTAAAGTGGAAATATTCCGTACAGGTCTGTTTTATGTAACAAACGCTAAGAAAAATGGCTGCCCAAGGTCAATTTCCCCGGTTTCCCGGATAATAAACCACAGCCCCATCTATACGCTTTGATGCAAGGGAGACAACTCGGACTAGACCAATTCCCAGGCGAAGATGATGTCCCGCTATATTTGGCCTGTATGGGGTATAGGGGTGGTCGTTTTTTTTATGGATTTTACTATGAGCTATGAGGTTGATCATGTAGAATACGATGGGAATTTTTTTTTAAGTACCGGGTAGGCTTGTATATAGATCCATATAGACCCATATACACTCATATACTGGGATATTAGCCCAATGTATGTATAAATCCATACGGGGTAGACATGCACCTCTAGTGGCCCGATTGGGTAGAGTGAGGTCTTATTTTGAAGCTCTCGTGAAGGACTGGACTAGTGTATTGTTTGTTTTCAATAGTCTGTGCATGCGCAGACAGGTCATATTATCGAAATAACCGTTTTGAGATCGAGGCGAGCCTCTCATGGGCCGATTGTATCGAGTGAGGTATCCATGTGAAGCCTAGGTGAGGGAGTCTCTGATGGCGTGGATGTGGTGTTGACATAGGGTCATTCTGCGCATGCGCGGTAGCCCAAGGGTATGGACATAGACGTTTTTGGGGTCTAGGCCAGCCCCTCATGGGCCTATGGGGTCGAGTGCGGTATCCATGTGAAGCCTAGGTGAGGGAGCATCCACCTGGACTAGCATTCACGTGGTGGGGTGGGTCTGCGCAAGTGTGTGTGACGTCACTTCCGGTTGGGTGAATTCACCCGGGTGTAAAAATGACGTCACTTCCGGTTTTTCAGAATGCTCAAACACGACCTCCAACTTTCCCGGCCCGCACCCTGGCGCGGCCGCAGCGCGCGTGCGCGCGTTCTCCGGAAGTGCGCGTCATCACCGGCAGTGTGCGCGCGGATGCATGTCGGATCAGAAGGTCAAAGAAAAGGGGATTGTAAATGACCCTGGGAAGGATAGGCAGTTCCATCTGGACCAATCAGCGGTCGAGAAAAAAGAGCCAATTTTTCCATATTTAAAAATACATAGAACTTATAGTAATAAACTTAATCTATACGTGTTGGACGAGTCTTCACTCACCGTATACACGCACCTCAATGAAATGCCCGCTCCAAACCTAGACCAAATACACGTACTTGGTCTGTGGGCTGATTTCATTGGCTCTCTATTTTTACTATAGTGCGCTTGCATTCTAACCTTGATGGGTGATATTTTGGCCCCATCCTACACCACTGATTTCAGTTTGACTGAATCTTCAGATGCATTATGAATAAAACACACAAGACAGGTTTTTTTTTTTTTTTTTTTTTTTTTTTTTTTTTTGGTGAGATCTCATTTTGTTTTTTATTCAGTGAACAACAACAACGTGAGAACAACCACGTGAAAACTGAAGCCCAGGACAAGGGGCTTGTACATTGAAAGTACTGAAGCCCAGAACAAGGGGCTTGTACATTGAAGCCCAGAACAAGGGGCTTGTAAACTTAAGCCCAGAACAGCGGGCGTGTGTACATTGAAAGAATTCAAGCCCAGAACGGGGCTTGTACATTGAAATGATGGGCGGCCCAGTCATAGACGAGTACATCGCGGTCCTCGGCCTTGGGGTACTCGTCAAACATCTGTACGATGGTAGATAAGGGTCTTCCCCGGCATCGATGGTACAGGTAAAACAAGCAATATTGTCCGCACACGCTACTGGTCAGGCTTTGCAACGTTTGACTGTTCCAACACCACGTCTCTGTGCCTTGATCCATGAAGTCTGTTAAATCGGGATGGAGGGGTGGCAGGCCGTACGGGTCAAAGTATTCGCCCTGCTGTTCTGTCAAGTACACGGCCACCCAATGTTCACCGGGTCGATCCATCGGGTCCGTGTTGAGAACGTAAGCAGCAGGATACATACGGTCTAATGGGAACACATCTCGGGCGAACACCCCTTGAAAGACCATACGTGTCTCTGGGTCATTCTCCAGCACGGTGGTTATCTGGTCTGTATCCATGTTAGGTGGAGAAGTCACACAGGACGTTGCGCGCCTTGTCCACTTTAATGATGTTGTCAAACTCGGCGTAGCAGATCACATTGACAGTGGTGGCCAGGGCTCGTGCAAAGTGGATTTCCAACCGTAAATTGCCTTGCTTGGCCAGGGCCAGCTGATGGTCGTTCTCTAAGGTGGGGGTCAGATCGAAACAGAACAACGTGTATCCGTTCGCGTAGTGCTCCCGACTGATGAAATTCCCTTCGTCCTGGTTGATTTGACCGGTGGCTGTAAACAGGCTCTGATAGGCTCGAATGAAATTCCTGCGCCCAAAGTTCGGTGTTAAGGCCGTGGCTGGCACCTGTTGTCCATCCACATGCAGGGCCACAAAATTGATGCCGAAATGTTGAAAGTCAAACGGATTCTCTGGGTAGGCTCCGCTGAAACTGGTATTTTCCACACAGGCCAGGATCAATCGCTTGGGTAGTTCCCCCAGGAACAGGTTTTCTTTGTTGGCGCCCATATTTCCAGCAGGCACAGAGAACACTTTGGTTTGTACACGTCGGATAGGGTACTGGGCTGGTTTTGTTTCCAAGGCTTTCATGTGTCCCAATTGAACGGCTGGATTCGGTTTCACTTTTCGGACATACAGCGCTGCCTCTTGGATGACAATCGTATAGTCCGCTGCATGCCCGTCTACGTTAGTGGCCATCAAGGCGAAGGTCGGAGGCGCCCGTATCAGTCGGATTTTGATGGGGATCTTGTTCAAGAGGTACCGGTCTTGCATGAACATTGAATGTCCTGTTGAACCTTTCCATCACGGACGCCTTGGTCTCGTTGTACGTATGGAAGAAGAAGACCTTCTGTTTCTTGAGAAAGGCTTGGAACGGTCTGTTGAGGAATTCCGTGCCTTCGTCGGTTTGCAAATACAAAGGTTTGCGCCCGGTCTTGAAGATGTCTTTGAACGCCGCTATGAGATTCGCCCCCGTTTTCGTCCGGATGGGTACCACCCACGCATACTTGGATAGGATATCGATGCACGTCAAGATATACCGATTCCCATCGTTGTGTTTGGCAAAGGCACTCATATCGACCAAATCCGCTTGCCACTGGGCATCTATTCCTCCCACGATGACCCGGTTCCGTAGAAAATGGCGACGGACAGATCGATGTAAGGTATAGGTGTCTTGTTTTCTTAACCAATCTCGGACTTGAGCACGTTGTATCCCTTGGGGTTTGGCCGCTCGATAGAGAGCCGACAGTGCACTATAGGCCGCCGGACTGTCGGGACTGTAGTATAAGTTATCCAACACCTTCTCCCAGCGCTTCATGGTGACAAAATGATGATGGACCCGGAGAGTATGGTTTATTTATAACAAGTTTCTACCACCGTTGGTTGACTCAGTTCAGCCGGGTAGTCTATAGCCTCGTCGTCTGGTTCATGACTAGACAGTTGTTCATTGGGTTCAGCCAGCGCGTCCTCAATAGCACGAGCCCACCCCAACTGGTCTGATGACCGCTCGTCGGGTGTAAAGAGCTGGTCCACAATAGGCACCACTTTCTCCAAGGCTGTCCACAGATCAGGGTCTAGGGTGAAGCTTTGCGTAGGATCGTGGTAACGCCCCACACGGGCAAAGAAGGGTCCACGGTGTACGTAGTTGGCGTTCTCGAGGTGAATGAGGTTTCCGTCGAGCTCACCGCTCAACACCCGTTTAAATTTGGTCCAGCCATCACGGTGTAGGGTAACCGTAGTGGATGTGTACTCCGAACTCCACCCACAGGCATCCCGATCTTCCACGAGGGTGACTTTATCTTCATAGACGTGTAACCCCACCTGGAGTGTAAGGGGCAGGATGGCTCGTAGGACGGGTGACATGCTTGACACAATGACGATCGGTGAATGACACACACGGTGTCTGACCCTCGTATTTATAGTGTCAATACCACAGCGCCAGGATCAATAGGGCACAGACTAGTGTGAGGCCAACCAGCCGGCGCTGGTTCCGGCGTGAGCGCTCCTGGTCCATAGCCCGAGCATCAAGGATGGCTGTCATAGTCCAGTAGTGGTGAGTGATGGCACGCCTCTCCATCGAGTGCACTCTGTGGAGGACCGCTTCTGTGAACTCGTTCAAGATCTGGCGTCGCCCCTCGTTGTCGTCGCCATCTGCAAACATGGACCGGACCACTGCTCGGTAACCCGTGAATGAATTCACCACGGTGGCATGCTGTAAAATCCGAGACGCATGGGTGTCCGTCATTCCGCCGGAATGGAGGTGTAGGACGCAGAGCGACCTGTTATATACGCCTATACGTAGCTCTACAGCGTAATAAGTACTATTCTGATGGATTAGTGCAAGGCAACAACAACAAACAGGTCAGCGGGCCGGGGGAAAACCCCCAGGCAGGGTGTACATTCCGTGGGACTACTTTTCTGCCCGCGGAGGCAGACCACATCACCACCAGACCGCATCACCGCGGAGGAATACATGGAACTATTTTTGACCTGCAAAGGCTATCTATTGTACCGGAGAGGGCCGGACATTGCCGGAGATGACACCGGACGTGCCGCCATCTTGAACATACGTGCCACCATCTTGGATATGGCCCATAATGCACCGGGGCAAAATACTCGCTTCTGATTGGACGAGAGCCGCCACGTGACGTCATCTCATTTGCATAAAAGAGGGGGAATCGGGTTTTTATATACTACTCCTGCCCGACCGCCGAACCCTCATATTTCAGATGCTCACATCAGGCTACACATATTGAACCCATCCACTACCCTCGGGGGAGCATGTCCTCACCCCTGGGACCCCAGGACCAAGTAAATGTTAAAGTTTTGGACTTAGAAAATTCTTGTCCACAGCTTCTCGGCCTCACCTATATCTCCTAAACTAAGGCCAGCCCGACCCCCCAAACTCTTGTCTATTCCAAATGCTTACATCGGGCTACACAAATCGAACCCATCCACTACCCTTGGGGAGCATGTTCCCACCCCTGGGACCCCAGGACCAAGTAAATGTTAAAGTTTTGGACTTAGAAAATTCCTGTCCACAGCTTCTCGGCCTCACCCTCACCTGGGTTATTCTCACGGAAAGGCGCAATTCGTGTCACTCGACCCAAATTTTCTTCTAACCAGTCTTATGTCTGAAAAAATTCAGATTGTTCGTAGTATTCATTTAGTAGAGTACGAATAACTTATTGCAAGCACTGTCCCGATTGATTTTTTCGGGTAAATTTTCACCAGAACTCTCAATTTACGGTAAAATAGACCTGTAACTGGCTGTAGTGACCTACTTGATACCACGATAAAGTTGCCAGAAATTCTTTTGTTCTACATTATTCTACCATTCTGGCAACCAGCTGCATCTGTTCTTTCAATATTTGAATATATTGTTTACAAGGGCAGATTATCTTGTGAAAATGGCATGGGCAAAGGTCTGTAACTGGTTTTCGGGTCATTGGTGTTACTGTGACTGAAATCGGAGCCAAAAAGCGAACGCTTAAATTAGAAACAAAGTTTTGCCACCAGGCGGCTTCTTTTCCAAGCGCGGGTAAACTTGAGATTCCATAAGAAGTGTTTTATGAAACTCTTTTCAGTATTTCAGTCATTTCTATCTCCAAAGTTTCAGCGTATGTTTATTACCGGTCACTGGTGTTACGTGTCAGGATCAACATGTAGTGTAGTGACTCCCGAGTAAAAATATTAACTGGTAATAAAGAAATGTGCGTATGAATTACAAAATCATTGTTCTTGGACCGTCACGACAATATACGAGGGAGCAACAATTAATTCCTTCCAAAATGTCAGTGGTGTTACCTGTCAGTGGTGTTACTATTTGTAGGGTAACACCATTGACAAAAATGATGATTCTGCTCCAAATTTCAGTACAACTTGAATTTACCTTTCTTCCAAATAATACTAAGTTAAGGAGTCTTGTCATATACGTGTTTTGCCCCTAGATCGCTTTCACTCACGGCTGTATTTTTGCCTCTATGAACAAATTGGTCACTGTTGTTACACGAGGTCAGTGGTGTTACTCGAGGTCACTGGTGTTACCGGGTTGTCATTGGTGTTACATTTCAGTTAGATAACTATTTGAAGAAGAAGAAGCAGTTTTATCAGAAGGCTTTTCATATATCTGTTTTGCCCCTAAATATTCTTCACTTGCAACTGCATTTTTGCGTCTATGAACAAATTAATCAGTGGTACGTGTTGCACGAGGTCAGTGGTGTTACCGGATTGTCAGTGGTGTTACGGATGCAAGAATAGGTCTAGAAATTCAGAAACACTTATTTAAATTGTCCCATATTTTGAAAAAGAAACAAACTCGATTAGTTTAAAGTCCGCATCAAGAATAAATAGGTTTTATTATACAGAATCTACATGAATGGTTGATACATGCGGTCCAATTGGCTGATTTTGGTGAGCCAAGTGGCATACTTAGGATATTGAAAACAAACTTGTTTTCCTAACTTCAATATTTTTTCATCATTAGTCATAGTTACATGCAATCTATTGCCTAGCATGTGTGTATCTTTCTATTTCTGTTCTCTTGGTGCCCAATATACTGATCATTCGTGTGTAACACCACTGACATGATTGAAGACAACTCCACCGTTAAGTGTTCCGAAAAGTTTATTGTTCGGAATGTCTGCATTTATTGTACGCGTTATAAAGAGTTTTGTCATTGGAGACTCTGTTGAAATCAGATTTTGTAGTCATTGGTGATGTTGATTTTGAGATATTTCCCCAAGTGAAAATGTGCCTTTCCGTGAGAATGACCCACCTATGTCT
Source organism: Hanleya hanleyi (assembly GCA_036873755.1). NCBI lineage: Eukaryota > Metazoa > Mollusca > Polyplacophora > Lepidopleurida > Hanleyidae > Hanleya > Hanleya hanleyi. Next base: position 11,245 of record JAVTVY010016944.1, on the reverse strand, counting down.
CATAAACTAAGGTCAGCCCGACCCCCCGAACTCTTAATTCCAAATGCTTACATCTGGCTAAACTTATTGAACCCATCCACTACCCTCGGGGAGCAGGTCCCCATCCCTGGGGCACTGAGCCCCACCCCATATCTCCTAAAGTAAGCTTTGCCCGACCCCATACCCTCATATAGTTTGGGAGCTCAGATCATCCTGTACACTTATTCAACCCATCCACTAACCCCGGAGGCATGTCCCCACCCCTGGGGCACCGAGCCCCACCCTATATCTTCTAAACTATAAGCATTGCCCGACCCCATACCATCATATTTTCTCACAGCTTGCATGATCCTACACTTATTCAACCCATGCGCTACCCATGGAAGCATGTCCCCACCCTCGGGGCACTGCCCCACCATCCATCACCTACACTAAGCTTCGCCCGATCCCATATCCTCATATTTTCCTGAAGCTTACATCATGCTACACTTATTCAATGCATTGCCCAACTCCATACCCTCCTATTTCAATTTCTAATTTTATATCTCATATGTGATACTAACCTGTTATTAGGAATGAGATGCAGTGTACACTGTACACACAGGCATACATACCAAATCACCTACCATGCCTACAGTATATTCCTTTATAGTATTTACTAATAGTTTGGTGACATTATTTTATTTCAGAAGTACAATATCAAAATAACCGGCGGAAGAATCCCGCAGTACCGAACCCCTGTTAGTTTTTAATTTCGTGTCGCCCTTAAATGAAGGATGCCATTTCCTTGAATTTTGCTATCAAATTCTGGTTGACCCTGAAGCTTTTGCACAACCATATCTGTGTCCACACATCTAACTTACTATATATTAATTAAAACTGAGTTTGAAACAGTTTGTGATGTCTCAGTCTTTACCAGTGCACATTATTGTGGAGCATTACAGTATGATTGAACACAGTTGTCATTGTATTCTTTTATTTGCATACAAATGTGAGGGTTTACCACAGTGCTGGTGTCTCATTGCATACTGGAAATGATAGATTTACTCCAACTATTGCATTATTATTAGCTTTGTTTCTTCACATTTCATCACACAAAGTTACACCAAGAACGTGCTCCAAATTGCACACCTATTGTTCCTAACTATACATGTACATGTATTTATCAGATCTATGCAATGGAATGTGTAAGCTTACTTTCGAAAAAAAATGTAATCTTTATTGGAAGTTATATAATATAGTTCCTCCTTCAATCCAACCTCTACATCACTAATATAGAAATCATATTTCTTAATAAATGTATTGTTATTTTAAATGATGTGTATTGCCAATGGTGTGCAACCTCAAATGATGTGCCACCCGAAGGGCTTGATCTTTTTGCGAAGCTGCATGTTTGTTTCATTTGAGTTTTGGGCACCCATACGTTTTCCGGAACTAAATTGGCTCTAGATGCAGCCCTGATCCTACTTGACTAAAAAAAAATAGGCTGAGGTTGTGCTTGCCTGCAATTCATGTTTTATTCATGTCTTCTACAGTCGATCTGTTTGCTAACCTAACATTACCAAACTGTTAATTGTTCTAGTAAATGTGGAAAATTATTTTGAAAAGAACATTTTGAATCTGTGCCATCTATCTATCCTGCAACTGAATTGAGAGTGTAGAAACCATTGTGAAGATATTGTTTAAATTATAAGGATTCTTGGGTCAACCATTGTTTACCAATTTGGGAAGGCCCTTGTCAAGGATCAACTACGTACCAGTGGTGCACATTTGAATTAGGGGATAACCCTGTTGTATTTGATGATTTGAGACCGTTGATGCTTGGTTTTACGGTTGCAAATTGAGTTTTACCGGCGACGCGTCATCCAATAATACCACATGACAAGGTTTAAAACCTTTTTTCATCATCTAAGCAGAGAAGTTTGTGAATAAAATAATTAGGTCAAACATGTCCATAAGCCACGTCGCTCTTTCAAACGGTGGTACATACGCATAAAATAGTCCCTTAGATAACAGAAGAAATAAACAAGACTTAAGATAAACTAATCAGTTTGCTTATGTGATAGGTTTATTCACGTTTTGTTGTATATTTAATGCGTACCGACATCTTGGTTTTCCAGTGTGTATCAGAGGTGTTGTAGAGGTAGCTATACGAAACTGTTAGTCCCTGGTGCGGCGAAATAAATCGTACATGCCAGGAGATTGCCTCATCCGGGCTAGTTCCGACAGAACTTCCCCTAACCGGTTTAAGCCTGAAGCTAGAACTTCGGGAATCTTCGGTGCATGCACTGATATTGTCAGACTGGGGTGCGACTTTGAACGAGCAAGACGTACATTAAGAATTCGGGTTGGAATGGAGGGAGGATTTTAATGGGGGATATTTTAGCTCTATCGTTCTGAGTGTTGCTAGGCGGGCGCACCTTTCTATGACAACTGGCGTCAGACGTAAAATTAATTTCGTTTCACGGTTGAGAATCAAATTAGGCCTGGAAGACCGATATAAATTCCGGTAAACAAACGTGGCGTGGAAGTCGGCCATTTCTTTCCTCTCGTCGCTTATCCTCACCTTCCCTGTTATTGGCCGGCATTCCACAGGTTGATGTATGTTGAATTGTTTTACCGAGAGAAGGCCATCCTGAATTGTGGGCTATTCTAGTAGATAATTCTGTATAAATCCTTTAACGGCTGGCAGGCTGTAGATTGTGTTGGACAATTTAGCACAGGTTTTTCTTTGTCTCGGGTGATAGGCTAGCTACGCGATAGTGAAATTTGACAATATTATGACCACACCGGTCTGTGTGATATAGAGGTCGGTTAGGCGTTTTCCCCTCTTTCGTTACGAACTAGTCGTGTGTTTAATTCAGTCCGTGCTATCAAATATTTTTCTGGTATATAGCCGGCTGTGCTTGTTGACATTTCTTGTAGTGTATCGGTCATATACATTCAATAAACTTGGCGTCGCCGTATATACAGTATTACTACCCTGTTATAGGCACGCTGTGTTGTTAGTAAGGCCTACGCGGTATAATTTGGCACTGTCGACAACATGCATGTATAGGTTTGTGTGATTATAGCGATTGATCGTTTTGCCGCTCTTTGTTGGGAAACCAGTTATGGCGGTCTGTGCTATTAAATATATTCCTGGTATTTAGCCAGTTGAACTAGTCAACATTTTTTGGGAATAGTCTATTTATTTATTGAACTTGGCTTCACCCTATATACAGTATTATTGTCCTGTGATAAACGCGATATGTTATAAGTAATGGAATTTTGACCGTTCGTGGCCAATGGGTTGGTAAGAGCCGGATAAATTGACTCAGTTGTATTGAATGCGATTTGAACCCGAGAGGGCTATATAATGTTCAAATATTTGTACCGTCTTATCATATAGAGCTAATATATGGGAAAATTAGAATTTTTAAGGAGGTCTTTCTCCATTGTCGCTTCAGGTACAGTTGCTGTGTGATGGAGTCTTCAGTACTTTGTTATTGTAGTTGACATTTGTGTGATAGATTTTCGCTATGTAGATTGACTTTTGTGTGAGATTTCTGCTATGTGATAGTGTTAATGTATGATAGAAAATTTTGAAGAAAAGTTGATACTGGCGTTTGTGAGGAATTTGTGTAGGGAATACAATTGTGGGTTAACAGTAACTGCTCAGATTGTTCGCATTTTAATGACGGTTGACTTTGTTTTCTGCTAACGTTTTTCTCATTCTGATAGAAGGGAAACACGTTTTTTTCTTTGTGTTTCAAGATCTTTTTTTTTGAACGGTTGTCCTCAATTTATATAGTTCCATTTATGTCGTGGTGTTCGTGATATTCGAATTTGTCGGCTGTCAACTGGTCAGCTAAAAAATCGCTCATCGTGTCGATTTTTTTGATTAATACAGATATATATTGCCTACATTTTGATTGCTCAGTTGATAGTTTGGGGCATTGTCAGTCATGCGGCCCACATTCATGGCGACACCATGGTGTTGTCAGTGCGATAATAGTAATCAGACTTCCTTCAATCCTTTTGAGTTGAGTTAATGATTTGTATTTCCTGTCTGTTTTCTCCCTTCTCTTGGATCAGTTCAGGAAATTATGTTATTGTTTGAAATTTAATTGAATGGGAACGTGCGTATGTTCATCCTTGAGGGGTCTGAATGGTAGATACCTAGGGGCCCAGGACATCAATTTGATGAAAAACTCAAAAGTCGTGCTGTAAAAGGTTGTTGGTCCTGAGTGGTTTCTATATATACGTGGTAACAAAATGTAGGTGGACAACCCGATCAACGCCATTTTTCAACGAAATCGTGACATGCTGGATTAAAGCACCAAACTTGGCAGAGTCAATGTACATGACATGTACAAACATTCCGCATGGCGGTGCCCGACCTGAGTGACCTAGTTTTCGAAAAATCCAAGATGGCGGCCAGTACGCCTATCAAACATATAAATACCCGTATTTCTTGTTGTGGTTGGGTTAGTGTGTTCATTAAAATGACCAAATATGCATTTGTGAAGCATAGAAATTGATATATTGGTACCTCGAACCCTTTGCAACCATAAATATTGTCAAAAGATATGATTTTTAACCCTACCTGGTCTTTTTATTGTGGGGGGGGGGAGTGGCACTTTCCGCCGCCCCCTCCCCACGTAGTGAACTTTTCTCTGCTGCTCCAAAACGATGAATCCTAGCTAGGAGGCTGAAACTTCGTGACTTTTTAGCTTATCGTATTGGGGTCATTTTAAGGCCATTTGATATCATCCAGAGCAGAGGATCATGGGTAAATCCAAAATGGCGGACATGTATCCCAGAAAGTCGTGTTTTCAGTCGTTTCTGCCCACTTCTTTGCACTTTTTCTGGCGAAAAATGACTAGAAAGTAATTTAGGTAAAACTAGTTATTGTCTATTATACGTAGTGGTTTTTAAAAAGAAAAATCGAAAAATAAAAATTTGATAAATCGACCCAAAAATAGGCCAAAAAATAGCTTCAGTGAATATGACGTCACGGTCATGTCATCATGACGGCCATCCTGCATTTTTTTAAAAGATCCCGTGTGGTAAGTTTCAGTACTCTACTGAAGTATTCTTTGTTGTGAGAGGCGAGGAGATTTCAAGTGTCCTGTGGAGAAACCTGACGAGGGAGCTTTGAAATACTACGATGATTTAGTAAGGAATGACAAGGGCTTTCAGGAACTTGATGCAGTGCTCGTTGACTTGGAATTAAGTGGATGTGAAAGAAGATCGAAAAATCACCAAAAAAACAAACCGATTCGGGTCGGCGAGAGAAGATTGGCCAGCTCAAGATACCGAACTGCATGTTATCTCTGACTATCGGAGGAGATTTAGTTACTATTGAAGCAACATGTGATAATAGATGTTTGAGGGCTTTCAGGTCACAAACCACTAAATAATCGCCTTACTTATTATGTAGTAAATTCATTGCGCACATCTTGCGAAAACGATACTCCCTAACATGCGCCACCATGAATGACCTACCACATGATGTAACTTAGCTTTTCTGCTAAAACATATGAAAAAATCAGCATACATTTCCCACGATCGTTTTGAACCAGAGCCGACGGAAAAGATGGCATGCCACCTGACATATGAGCTTCGGATTTGGGGGGGGCAATCAAACTGGCCCAGATTGTTTCCCTCTTAAAATTTGGAAAACTTATTTTGATATTTTCTAGAGTTGAATATTGTAGAAACATTTAAAAATAGATCAGAAACCATTTTCCGCCCAGTCCGATATAATGGCCAATCGTTGATCCCTAGGAGCTTTAATCCGTAATATCACCTTGCACCCCAAAACCATTTAGGGGTTTGTAACCTACAGAAGTGCGGAGAGAAAGCGCCAAATCGTGTCGTCGGTTGAAAGTGAATACTTGGTAGAATCCCGGATGTTTGCGACTAGTTTCCTACATTAAAGGCGATGTTGAAGAGGTAACCCACGTATATTACGGTCCTTAATCAGACTACTCCTCACTCCATCAGAAAGTGTGCTAGGAGCGTATTCTTTAGCCTGGATTTGTTGATGGTCTTCGACATTCCCAGAATGCTTGTCGCTCTTCAAATACTACACGTAACTCAGCAAACCTGAATATGTAGGTTCTCTTTTCAACATTTCTTTCAATGTAGAAAAATGGCTCTGGAGACGCCTTGGATTCTACAATGTCTTAACTTTTACCTGCCCACGACTTGTTTTCAAAATTCTAAAGCAATTATTGTAAGCCATCAAACATCTATTATGTTATTTAGCTCCGATAAACATTTGCCGCTAAATCTCCTCCGGCAATCTGTGATAAGAGTTCGGTATCTTCACTTGCAGCTGGGTAACCATCCTCCATAGACTTGTCTAGAGTCACCGTTGAGAATATATGCAGCACTCATTGAGCGTACATACAGAAGATTGCTCGGTCCTACCAGAGGCTCCGAGTGATTGGTGTTTAGACCTCTGTTTCCCCGAACCAGCGTTATTTATTCGCTTGTTCTTTCAAGTTTTTTTGCTGGGAAAACTTAGATGACATGCTTTGTCCCACTTAGCATGGTTCAGCAACAATTGCGCAGCACTTTCACATCCTCTTTCATAGTTCACATAGTTTACAAATCTTACGATACGAGGTTTGACTTTAAAATAGTATCTTTTGACACTATTTTTTGCAAAGGGTTAGAATTACCAATATATTAATTTCTGAACAACACAAAGGTATATTTAGTCATTTCAATGAACATCCTAGACTAACACTGAACAGAAAGACGGGTATTTACATGTTTGACGGATATACTGGACGACATCTTGGATTTTTCGAAAACTAGGTCACTGAGGTCGTTCACCATCATGCCGAATGTTTGTATATAACATGTTCATTTACTATGCCAAGATGGGTCAGCTTCAATCCAGCATTTCACGATTTCATTCAAAAATGGCGCTCAGCCGCAATACTAATGCCGTTCTTGTATTAGTAAATTGATGGCCTGAAGATCAACGACCTTGTAAATAAGCATGCGGCCATGACTCGGTATTCATAGCCCTGTCAGAAGTACTTGGGAAACAAAGTTATTCGCGTGTGTCTAAATTATGTCACAGCTCAAGTTCTGTATTGTATATATAACGATAAACTAATTGGACATGAATAATTTCCATAACTCGCCAAGTTTCGTCAACTGATTGGCGGCCATCTTGATTTATGATTAAATCTGTCATTGTAACCTATTTGAAATATTCGTTTATGATCTCCGTGCCTCACAAAACATATATATGGCCACTTCAAATAAAATGTTAGCCAACATACGAGCAAGGATATGACCATTTGAATATTTAGCGGCCATATTGGCGGCCATCTTGGATTTTGAGAGAACAAGGTCACCCAGGTCGGGCACCTACCCGGGATATGCTTTTGCATCCTATGTACAGTAACTGTGCAAAGTTTCATGCTTTAATCCGGCGTGTCACGATTATTCACCTAAGCGACTGGACTATACTGGGAAGCGTTTACTAGCTCAGAAAGTGATGAAGTCATAATTACTCCATTTTTCTTTTTTATTTCGCCACACCCTCCAGCAGAAGTGAAACCACAACACCGAAACAAAACGTTATCACAAAATGTGATAATTTTAAACTTTCTGGCCTAATTGTTTGTTCCTGTTTGGTAATGTTCGGCCTGTTAATAGCTAAGAGTGAACAAAAACCTTATTTAATCCAATATGGCGTCCATGCATGCGGTGTCATCTTTTGTCATTCAGTTAGGTGCACTTTTCTAGCCCCATGATGGAAGAAAATTTTATTCTACAGATGCGTATTCTAAATTCATAACTCTTATGACTTGAAAATTATGACGAGAAGACTAAAGACTTTAGTTCGTGCAGGACTGCATAATTATAACTAATATTCACTGAGTACAGGATCATGCGAATATAGGCTCGAGCCCTGTCGATATGATATGTTACGGTGGACTGGTCCGTCTTTTCCCTTTGTGTTTCGTGACGATAAAGATTGCCTTGAATTGAACAAACAGCGTGGTTAACTTGAGTGACAGATAGCCTCACATTGTTGCCTATTTGAACCATTATGTAAGCATTATGCTGTCTGTCGAGGATATAGATTGAAAATGAGCTATAAATGAACACTTGAATTAGACGAATAACATTTAACAACATGAGTTTTGGAGGACTCCATATGTCTGCCATCCTGAATGCCTCAATAATTTATTTCAGTGAGGATTATGCAGATAAGCTCAAACTAGGCTTATTGCTAGATAGATGAATTTAAGGTGAAAAAGCTTGACAATTTGACAGCTAAATGCCTTGAACATGAAAAAACATGAGCAACATGAAAATATGAGTCCCATAATAGCCCACATGGTCGCCATTTTCAATTTAACATTTATTTCTCAACTGAAGATCAAAATGATGGACTACTTATGGCCGTCAATTTGCATTACACTATCATGTTTTAAACTGAAGACTAAGGAAATACATTGATAATGGGTGTAAGGTGGAAGGCTATGTTTTTAGACCCCTAAGTTCTAACAATCCACACAATAATGTTAAAGCAAAGAAGAATGCTTCACATTATGCGAGCAATATGAAACATGAGATTGATCTAATCAAAACCCCTCGGCTTTCCCCCAAGTGATTGTGACCCATGTGTAGTGTGAATTGGGGAAGAGATAGTTCTATGTGAGATGATCAAGATATACCGGTAGTACATAATATGGGTCGAGGGGGGGGGGGGGCCACTTTCGATAGGCGCCTGACTTAGCACTCTGTAAAATAAGAACCGATACGAATAAGCTGTACCGAACACGGATCTGCAGATATAACTTGTACATTCAGCTACAGATAACAAAATTGGAGATTATTACATCCGAAAGGGGCATAACTCCATAAGCCGAGGTGAGTTATCCTTTGTTGGCTTGTAGAATACAACAATATAAATAAGTTTCCAAAATATAGTAGGTATACCGAACACAGTTCTGCAGATATAGTTGGTTACATTCAGGCATATAGGACAGAAATAGAAATTAATATATCTGTAAAGGGGCAGAACTCTGTAAAATATGGGCCGAGGGAAGCCACTTTCAATAGGCGTCTGACTTAGCACTAGATAAAGAAGTGTTGAAAATTTGGTGGTTTTGCCTAAAATGCGTTAACGGACGGACGTACATGGCAACGACAATACCCCGAGGCCAAAATGGCCGAGGGGTAAAAAGCGATATTTACAGATGCACATGACCATCATTTTGAATTTGACCATCATATCTTAATCTTATGGAAATGCAAATAGAGTCGAAACTGACGCAAGGTATTGGGCTAAGGTAAAAGGTTCATGATCGGTTTTGATAAATTTGAAAAATGAGCTAAGAATAATTCATCGAAGTATACGAGTAACATGAAAAGGCCTGATTTACAGATGACTCCACATGACCGCCATTTTTAATTTGACCATCATATCTTAATCTTAGGGAAATGTAAATAGATTCAAAACTGACGCAAGGTACTGGGCTATGGTAAAAGTTTCATCGGTTTTGACAAATGTGAACAATGAGCTAAGAAAAATTTATTGAAGTATATAGGTGTAACATGAAAAAATCTGATTTTCAGATGACTCCACCTGACCGCCATTTTAAATTTGACCATCATATCTTATTCTTAGGGAAATGCAAATGGATTTAAAGTTGACCTGCATGTAATATGTTGGTCTATGATTAATATAGATCCATCGATTTTGAAAAAAATTGAACAATAAGCTGAGACTAATGCCTCGATCTTTTAGGTTGAACCCATATGAGCGCCATTTTGAATTTGACCATCATATCTTAAACTTAGGGAAATGCAAATAGATTCAAAACTGACGCAAAGTATTGGGTTATGATAAGAGGCCCATCGGTTGTGATAAATTTCAACAGTTAGCTAAGAATAGTTCATTGAAGTATACGAGTAACATAAAAAAGCCTGGTTTTCAGATGACTCCACATGACCGCCATTTTGAATTTGACCATCATATCCTAATCTAAGCGAAATGCAAATGGATTCAAAGTTGACCTGCATGTAATATGTTGGTCTATGATTAATATAGATCCATCGATTTTGAAAAAAAAGAACAATAAGCTGAGACTACTGCCTCGATCTTTTAGGTTGATCCCATATGAGCGCCATTTTGAATTTAACCGTCATATCTTAACCTGAAACTATGCAAATAGATTCAACATAAGAGTAAAGTGATATGCTAAGATGTGAAACTGCTCAGTTTAAAAAGAAGCACGTTGAGGTAAAAGTTATCCCTTGAGAATACTAACAACATGAAAAAGACAAGGGCTTGTTTTTTTTCCGTTGAAATGTCAATTAACAAAAGCCCAAGGGGCTTCAACATACGCCATGTACGCCTGTGTATCTGGAATTACACTGGTCCAAATTTCAAGGCTGTTTATTAGCCTTGATTCCAATTAGTAGCTAGCCTACAAGTTTGTGCTTCTGAGAATGTAACATATATAACATCTTATATTGAATGATAAACTAAAACGAGCTTAAGTTTTGTAACTAGTTGACCTAGTTGACCTGACATATCCCACACTGAAATCGACAACACAAGAAAATAGTAGTTTTCCTGCAAATGGATTCCTTTCAGACGAGAGAATTTTTCATGAAGGAAGAAGAAAGTGATGAAGTAAACCTTTGTTCTTGACTTAATAAACAGGTATGAAGTTCATATTAATAAACAGGTATGAAGTTCATAAAGGACCCTCTCCCCGTTGAATTAGTAAATGTATGGTTTTTATTTCACATCAGTTTAACTAAATGTAGCTGTTTCAAATATGGGAGACAACTCCACCGGATGAATGCCATATATATGTAGGGGAGAGAACTCTGAATATTCCAACCTACCACATATGGTCAGCTAAACTTGATTCAGTTTCGAAGGACTGTGACCTGGACCTCGGACAAATTGATCTCAAAATGTATGGCTCCTCTCTGCCATGTGATTAATGTATACTCAAAGTTTGGTACCATTCCATACCTTGAAACTAGAGATATCGCATGGACAACATATGTTAATGGATGAATGGACAGAACGAAACATCGCATTACACGATTTCGTTTTCGACAAGCATATGAAAATGTGACTTTTAATGATTTCTTGATTTTGGGGTCACAGTGAACTTGAAATTTGACCCACATTTTGGTATGTAACACATGCCACTGTAATGTATCTACTGGCAGAAAAAAAGTTATTTTTAAAATGATTTCCTGATTTTGGGATCAGTGACCT